>WAAG01042586.1:8669-20439 GCA_013390105.1 Tichodroma muraria | reverse complement strand
GCAGGCAGGGAGTCCCTGAAATTGGTGTGAAGTGGGTTTAAAAATTAAAAATGTCAGTATGGAAAACCAATTCCCTTGCTGCAGGCCCTTGGGGGTTTGGGGAGGGAGAAGTGTCCAGCTGCCCCCAATCCACGTGCGGGGAGGTTGGGATGGGGAGGCGGATATAATCCTGCTCCATCCCAACCTCCTCCACCCCTGCATTCCAGATCCAGGGAAACCCTCTTGAATTTATCCCAATTTGCAACTGGAATTTCATTTTTCCTGGGTATTTATGGGCAGTTGGTCCTTTTTATTTGTCGAGATAAACACGGAGCACGTCGGAGTTACGGGGGCTCTCCTGGGCAAGGCCGAGACATTGGGAATGTCGCTCTTCCCTCTTATCTCCCAGATTTTGAGTTCTGCCTGGATGGGGGATAAGCAACCAGGAAAATGTGGAAAATGTCCCCAGGGCAGGGGGTGGAACTGCATGAGCTTTATGGTCCCTTCCAATCCAAACCATCCTGGGATTCTATGGGAGTCTTCCACATTCCCAAGTTATCCAGGAATTAGGATGGGAATCCTTCACACTCCCCAGTTATCCAGGTATTAGGGTGGGAATCGTCCACATTCCCAAGTTATCCAGGAATTAGGATGGGAAGCCTCCGCATTTCTGAAATTATCCAGGAATTAGGATGGGAAGCCTCCGCATTTCTGAAATTATCCAGGAATTAGGATGGGAAGCCTCCGCATTTCTGAAATTATCCAGGAATTAGGATGGGAAGCCTCCGCATTTCTGAAATTATCCAGGAATTAGGATGGGAAGCCTCCGCATTTCTGAAATTATCCAGGAATTAGGATGGGAATCCTCCGCATTTCTGAAATTATCCAGGAATTAGGATTGGAATCCTCCACATTCCCAAGTTATCCAGGTATTAGGATGGGAATCCTCCATATTTCTCAAATTATCCAGGTATTAGGGTGGGAATCCTCCACACTCCCAAGTTTTCCAGGTTTGCCTTTTGGAAGAGTGACTTGCTGGCAAAGCAGCTCGCAGCAGCAGCACCTTGGTTTTTGTCATTCCTCGTGGCCATTTCCCAGGAGTTTCAGTCTGGGCATGGACATAACTCTGGAATTCCTCCCATTTTCTCCACTCTGGTTTTGCTCGCTTTGGTCCCACTGCGGGCCAGTGCTCTGGATCTTAGGGTTAGATGGGATATTGGGAAGGAATTCCTGGCCGGGCTGGAATTCCCAGAGGAGCTGGGGCTGCCCCGGAAGTGCCCAAGGCCAGGTTGGACCAGGCACCCTGGGACAGTGGGAGGTGTCCCTGCCCATGGCAGGGGTGGCACTGGATGGATGGGATTTAAGGTCCCTTGCCACCCAAACCATCCTGGAATTCTGGGGTCTTCCAACCCACCCACAGTGAGCTCAACGAGAGAGCCTCATTCCGTGCTGGAATTCATCCAGCTGCTGGAGCATTCCTGTGTTTCCAGCACTGAGGAATCTGAGCCCTTCAGTGAGCTGAAGTTTAAATTCAACAGCACCCTTCTCCTCGAGGATTTTTGGCAATCCAAGGAATTCTAACTCCGGGGCTGTTGATGGTGGTTTCCAAGGTTGGTTTTCCAGGGTGGAAAGAGCTGCATCCCTTCCTGGTGTGGAATTCCTTAGGGATGTCCAGAGGTTTTTCTGTTGTCACCCAAAGGCTTTTTATCCACATGGATTTTATGCTTTTATTCCAAAGGCAATCCTGGACTTCAGCGTCTCCATATGGAAAGGGAGGATTGTGCTGCTCACATTCTTCCCAAGCATTGGCTTTTCCAGGAGTTAGTTGGAATTTTGGTTTACAATATTAAATGTTTACAACCAGTCCAGCACCTGGAATCACAGGCTGTCACCTCAGCTTCGTGCTCCATGTCATGGAAAGAACTCCAAAATCCCGATCCTGTCCTATGGAATGCTCACCTGGAATTCTGCACAATGCATTCATTGGGATGTGCTGTGTGGCAAATAAACCTGCCCCAGTGCTGGGAATTTTTTTTTTTTCCCCTCCTGGCTTCCTGTTGAACTTGGAATTTCATTTTTACCTGGGTGTTTAGGGGCGCTGTGTCGTTTTTATCCGTAAAAATAAATACAGAGCGAGTCTGATTAATGGGAATGATGTTGGCACAGGAGAATTTACATTTCAAATAAAGCAGGAGATAACTGTGCTTATTCCTGGATCAGGAAAAAAGAAGGATTTCTCTGGAGCTGCTCTTGGCCTGGGCAGATCGTGTCCGTGGAGTGAGGCTGGGGAGCGAATCCTCGGAAGCAAATGCAGGGAGAGGGTGTTCCTATTCTTCCCTGGAGAGCAACTCTTCCATTTGGGAAGCTTGAACCCAAGGACAGCGTGAAGGAAGGGATTATTCCCAGTGTCTCCCCCACCCTCCCTGTTCTTTATTTGGTTTTTCCCCCGAAGAGCCAGGCAGGATTTAGGATCGGGATCGGCGCTCGCTGCAGCTCAGCTCCGGCAAAATGGATCCGTGACCTGATTTAAACTTGCGGGAGCTGCAGAACGTAAATATTTGATGGAACTACAGCTTCCCTTTTTAAATCTGCTTCAGTTTTTCCAGCTGAATCCTGCCGAGCTATCCCTGAAATTCACTTGTTAGCGTGGAGATGTTTATGGAGTTCTCCCTTCTCCTCTTGGAGATTGTTCCGGCTTCGGGCGTTG
The DNA here is from genome assembly GCA_013390105.1 of Tichodroma muraria. Taxonomy (NCBI): domain Eukaryota; kingdom Metazoa; phylum Chordata; class Aves; order Passeriformes; family Sittidae; genus Tichodroma; species Tichodroma muraria. Next base: position 17,753 of record WAAG01042586.1, on the reverse strand, counting down.
TCTCAGCCTTGGGTTGGGTTTGTGCAAAATCCCGCAGTCCGAGCAAGCCTGGAATTCTGTTCGTGTCAGAATTCCTGGGAAGGAAAGGACTTCAGTCCCAGATGGGCTCCGTGGCACTGCAGTGCCTCCCCTGAAGCGGTTGGATGAAGGTGGGGCAGGTTGGGAGCTCTTGAAATGGTAAATATGGATTTTTTTTTAGGCTTTTCGGGGCTGCTGTGGAAAGCAAACTTCTGTGTTCGTTGAGTCCTGGGAGGAGCTTTTCCAGCATGGATTGAGTCAAAATCCCAGACCTGAATTTCTTCCCTGCTTTTATCCTTGTCAGAAGCAAGAGCTGCCGTTGGTTTAAAAGGATTCCTGCAGAATGCAGGGAAATTCCCACCTGGGCCGTGTTTGTTGGGATTTGTGGGCTGGGGCGTGGTGGCACAACAGGGAAAAAGAGGATTTATTTCAAATTCTCAATAAAAAAGGTGGCTCAGCAGGGAAAAGGAGGATTTATGTCAAATTCTCAATTCAAAAGGCAACGCCAAGGTTTGGAAGCAGCTTTTCCTGATTGGAGCCACCCCTCTGGGCAGAGCCCAAAAGATTTATCCAAGCCAGAAATGCAGGAATTAATTCCATCCCTGTTCCATGTTTAGTTTGTGCCCACATCCAGATATTTGGGTTGCTCCTGTTGAAGAATTTGGGATCCTGGATTCTGCATCCGCTCTGAGCCATCACTGGGAACGTTTTTTTGGGGTGGATGTGCTTTGCTTCCACACAGGCTGAGGATGGTGCATAATTCCATTAATGTATTTTATTTTATCATTATGGGATAAAAAAAAGAGGGTGTTTGGTGATTCCAGCTGTCTTGAGGTTGAAGTTGGCAGCTGGAAAACAAAATTTTATCTTTTGATTCAAGTGTGGGGCACCTTCTGCTGGGACATTGTAAGGCTTGAAACTATGGGAGTTTATTTCACAATTTAATTTGCAACTCAAAAAAAAAAAAAAATCCCTCTCAAATCCAGAATTCTGAAATGTGGACAAAGCCACATCGAGCTCCCTCCTCCTAAACCACCTCACCTGAGCTGTTTTTTAGGAGAACAGAGGCACCAACAGGAGAATTAATTGCTGTACTGATGGAAAATTGGAATTATTACCTCCCTGGCTCACAACTCTGGGTTAATACCGTGATGTCAAGCTCATAGAAAATCTCTGTTGGGAAAAATATATGAAAAAATCAAATGTTGAACTTAAGTTTGTGTTGTTTATTCTTAAACCCACTTCATCAGGTGGGGGAAGCTCTGTTGAGCTCACGGAAAGCAATTCTCAGGATCCAGTAAAAGCCTTGTGGTTGCACTGCAGAGTTTTCCTGAGTTTCCTCACTCCAGATTTCCCTGGATTTTGAAGGAATGGACCCCGGGGTGGGAATGGTGCCTGCCTGTTTTAAAGGTTACACAGCTATTGATGGCTGGGATGGCTTTGAGTCCTTGTTCCATAAATTCCAGACTTCTCATGTAAAAAAAAAAATGCATTTCTTTGGGGTTTTTCCTGCTAATTCCCCTCTGTGTCTCCTTGCAGGATTCATGAATAAAATCTTCCATCCCAACATCGACGAAGCGTAAGTCAATCCTTCCTTCATGTTTGTATGAAATCCTCCAAAATTTCAGGTGTTTCCCCATAGTTTTTTGGTTGTGTGGAGCTGCCCGTGCTTCCACAGCAGTAAAATTCCAATTTATTTCCTCTTGGGCAGAGTGGGAAGATTGAGGTGGTTAAAGACCATAAACAGGAATAAATCAGGGCTTGCCCCAAACGCCGGGAGAAGGGGTTGGAGAGGGGTTTTTTTTCAATTCCCAGAGTGTTTTCCAATGTTAATTCCGTCTTTTCCGTGTGTTCCAGGTCAGGAACTGTATGTCTAGATGTAATCAATCAAACTTGGACAGCTCTCTATGGTGAGTTGGGCATTTTCCTCTGTGCTGGAGTGACAGATGATCTCAGGCCACTTTTTGTTGGTTTTTTTCCTTTGATTTTGGGGTTTTTACTGAATTTTAAACTCCTTCCTGAGCCAGGATCTGGAGAAAAATAAGATTTTTTTGCAGGTTAGGAGGTGGTATTGCCTCTGATGCTGCAGGGTGGTTTCCATGGGGTCATTTCTGGTTAAAAAATTCTACTTTTTAGATAAAGATATCTACTTTCTTAGAGATAAACGCATCAAAAATTCTATTCTATTAAAAATAATAATTCTGTTCTATTAAAATTCTATTAAATTCTATTCTATTAAAATTAATAATTCTATTTTATTAAAAATAGAATTTAGGGAAAGCTGGAATTGTTCGAAGGCACACAGGTGAGTGTCTGCTTAAAAATGGGAATTTCAGATATTCCAGTTCTATGTGGAAGAAATTCAGGGGAATGTGGACATCAAATCCCTCAGGTTCTTCCCTGGAAAGCTGATTTTAGCTGTAATTCCTCGTTGGAATGCTGGAATTCCCAGTGTGGTAGAGGGATGAGGATCACAGCCTGGATTTGTTGTGGGAGATCCCACAACAAAATGTGGGAGCTTTCCCACTTTTCCATAAAAAGGACAAAAGGAAATAATTCCAGTGGTTTTGTGCTCCAGCATTCCGGATCCTGCCTTGGAGCTGCAGGGGGACACTGGGGTGGCTGAATTCCCTCTGGAGTGACCAATCCAAGATCCCAGCACCACCTCCCCACTTCCCGGGTTTTCTGGAAAAAACAGAAAGGAAATGTTCTTTCAAAGGAAAATTTCTTCAGGAAAATTTCCTTTCTTCCAAAGGAAATTTCCTTTGGCACGAGGAAATGGAAAGGGGAGAATAATTCCCGTGTTTTTTGCAGTGTTGCCTCTGTAAAGCAGGGCTGGCAAAGGATGTGGGTCAGATAATTCCAGCAGCACCCAAGGTGGGAGAGAGCTGGAATATCCACCAAAAAATTCCTGAGGACCTGGTGGTTGGATTCCTGCTCATTCCCTGGGGAAGCAGCAGCTCCTCAGTGCTGCGGTTGAAATTCCCGCACGTGTTCCACTTTTCCTGATCTGGGGGGGCTGAGAGAAGGTTCCTTCAAGAAAAAATCATTATTTTCTTTTTTTATGAGGGGGGAAATTCCAGGGCTCTGCTCCCTCATCCTCAGGAGGCTTCAGTGGTCTTTGCATCCGGCCCAAATCTGACAAATTCCAATCAGCTTCTTGCTGCCAGTGCCCGAATCCTGGGAATTCCAGCTACCAAGGGCCACTGCCATGGCAGGGAATACCCATTAGAGAGCGTTCCTGCTGTTTCCTGGGATCCCTTTTTTGGATTAAGTTCCTTTTTCCAGGTGCTGTTGTGCTCCATCCCAGCTGCTCCGTGTTCCAGCCGGGACAAAGCTGGAGCTGGAGCCTGGAATTCTGTGGGTGCATCCCCGAGCTGGAGGAGCTCCTGGAAATCTCCTTCCCCTTTTTTTTTTTTGGTGAATTTTTTTTGGGGGGAAGTTGAGGGCTCTGCGATCTGCGGGAGCTCGGTGATGACTCAGGAATGGGATCCAGGTTTTTTCCAGGAAAAGGCGTGAGTTTAGGATTTCTCACGTGACGGTTTTACACCTGAAGTTTCGCATGTGGGGATTTCTTCTTGGAACAGAGAAACTCGGGAGCTTGGCGAGGAAGTGCAGTGCATTTTTCCTCTGCAGAGGCAGGGAGAGGGTGGATCTCTCTCGCAGGTGCCAGCAGGGTGGCAGAGAAGTCCCCAGGTTTCTGCTTATCAGCCTGTTTAAGGCTTCATGGGCCAGTAAAGTTCTGCCAACTAGGTGTTTATGTTACTAAACCTAAATATATAGATTATATAAAATATAATAAAATACATTTTAAAAATACGCATATAAACCTGGACATATGTGCTGAGCTAATTTGTGTTATTGCAGTGTGAACTCTCTTAGCCAGTCACCTCCTAACACCTAAAAAAAACCAAACCCTTACAATATTCCATTCTAAAACCTCTCAGTAACTTTTGTAACGACTTCTGCTTTGTCTGTGACTTTCAAACTCTAAACTTTAAACTTGAGGAAGGCTCAAAGCACTCTGCTTTAAGCTTTAAATCTACATTCTTACTTGTAGCACCTAAACTTGGAAGCTTCTCCCAAGGTTTCAGGTCAAACCCTCTCTCTAATTCTAAGTTTTGGCTTACTGAATTACTTACTAATATTCTGAAATTTCCCAGCACTTTGGATTCCAGCCGAAAGGGTTGAGGTGGCCACACTGCTCCTGTGGTGGGTCCTGGCAGTGATGGGATCCCCTGATTCTGATCCATGCAGGGAGAGACTGATGATGCTCATCCACAGGCAGCATTTCCCTGCCACGAGGAAAGAGAGACGGCTAAAAGATTTCTAGAACGTTCCCATGGGAATCTCCCCCATCCAAGGAACGTTGCCAAGGAAGAACGATGGCACAGGGCCGGTTGCTGACCGTCCCTGCCTCTGGAACGGGGAGTTTGTCCTCCCAGGGATGTGGGAAGAGGGGTTTGTGTGTGCACAGTCTCTTGAGCACCGGGGGGAGGTTTCCTGTTGAGGATTATTGGGTGGCAGGTTCTGGCACCGGCGTGTCCGTGGGAGCTCCGCACATTCCCTGAATCATTTGGAGTTGCAGGAGCGGTGGTTTCTGTTAAGGAGATCATGGAAAGCTCTGGAAGGGCTTTGTGCTTTCCATGGAATCATGGAATGATTGGGAAGGATCGCACAGACTGAGCTCCAGCCATGCTCTATGGGCAGGGAACTTCCCATTTAAACAGAGATTGGAAGAGGCGAAGAATTCAGGGAAAGGCAAAGCACAGCACTGTTTGTTTGGAGTTTTTCCTAATTTTTCAAGCCAGGATTAAAAATCAGGAAAATTCCATCCCCTTCCTTGCTTAACCCATGGATATCAGCGTTTATGTGTAGGGATGAGGAGTCTGTGAGGAGCTGCAGCAGCTCCTCCATCAGCCTTGATTTTTATTTTTACTTTTGCTCCCTTTAATTTCACCTCATTCCCAGCTTCTCAGCGCGTCTCCCCTTGGAGTTTGTGCCGCTGTCTGGGTGTTCCAGGGTGGGTTTCTGGGATGGCTCTGGCACTGGGGACATGGACACCGACGTTGTGTTTGCCTTGCAGATCTCACCAATATATTTGAGTCGTTCCTGCCCCAGCTGCTGGCTTATCCCAATCCTATAGATCCCCTAAACGGTGACGCTGCAGCCATGTACCTCCACCGACCAGAAGAGTACAAACAGAAAATTAAAGGTGAGGCCTAATTAAACACAATTATTGGGATTGCATCCTGAGGAAACGATGGCTCTTTGCTGCAGTTTTAGGAGTCCCTGCCTGGGTTTTTCCCCTTCCCGTTTCAAATGGGATGATGTGAAGGAAGGAGGGGTGAGGTGCTGCTGGGAATCATCATCAGAGCTTAAACAGGGAAGGATGGGAAGGGAGCTGGGTTAGGATCCAGTGTGGTTTTGGGAGATGGGAGAAATGGTTTGGAAAGAAAAATCATTGAATGAAAAAAAAAAAATCATTCCTGAAAAAAATTCAGGAATGCCTGAATTCCTCATGTAATACAGGGATGAGAATCATCACAGCATGGATTTGTTGTGGGAGATCAGCTTTGCCACTTTTCCACAAAGAGGACCGAAGGAAATTATTCCTTTGGTGATTTTTTTTTAGGGCTTTGAGGCCAAACCAGGAAGAATAGGTGTGGGGCCAAAAAAAAGGCAGGGAAAGCGCCAATCTTAAACACCCAGTGGAACAATTAATGGATAAAAAATGGTTTCTTGGGAAGTTCTGAGAGCAGCAATCAAAGGGCTGGTGATGAGGTGGTTTTGCACTGTGCCAGAGCAGGAAAATGCCCGATAATCCCTCCTTGCTACTTCCTAGTCCAGCCAAGGCTTCCTAGATCCATCAGAAAGCTGCAGAGAAATTAGTAAAGACTGGGAGACAAGGGGAAGAATTGGAGGAGTTTAAACTAAAGGGGTTTTAGGAGCTTTGGCAGGTCAAAAGTGCCTTCAGAAAAAAAGGGAAAAGTTTTCCCTGGAAGCAGGATGTTGCTGTGAGCAGGAGTGGGAATCTTCAGTGCCTGAGGAGGGGGGGTGAGCACTGGCAGAGCTGCTGGAGCTGCTCCTGGAAGGGTTGGAAGGACAAAACGGGGTCAGAACCTCCTTGGGATCAGGGAAGGCTCCCAGTAAGGACTCCCAAAATTCTTTGGATCAATACTTTGGATAAATAGAAGGACTGTCCAAGCAATCTGGTGAGCGAGGCACAAACTGACTTAGTCTTGCAAACGTTAAGAAATGAGATAAAAATGAGGAATTGTGCTGTAGATTTCCCTAAAATCGGCAGGGCCCCCTTTCCTGCTGTGCCAAGCCTAATGCCAAAGCCATGGAATTCATTTCTCCCCTGATCCAGGGAACCCAACCAACATTCCATCTCCTGGTGGGGAATCTCGATTTGAGCAGAGTTTTTAGGGACCCGAGTTTGTTACTGGGTAACCAGGGGACTGTTTGTCCATGGGAGAGCTCTGCAGCTGTGGAATGGGAGCCTCCACGAGCAGCAGGAATTGGGAAAGCTCAGCTGTCCCAAAACGTGGGATCAGCTCCGCCGCATCACCCAGGAGTGGTTAAACCTGGAGGCGCTGTTCTGGTGTGAAATGCCCGGCTTTTGAGGGCGGAACTCTCAAAAATCGGTTTAAATTGTGAATTATTCAGCCTCCCTTGGCCGATCCTTCCGACAGGATTGTGGGGACTTCGCTGCAGACCTGCCCTGCTCAGTATCCCTGCTTTTTCATACCGGAGAGCTTCCAGGCAAAAAAATGGTTTGTCAGATAAAATCTCCAGTGCCAGCACTGAGGATCCTCTGGGTTTTGTGAAAACAGCCTAAAACCCCTTGGAAAAAAGCCAGAAAAACTGATTTCAGCCAAAGGAAGCTCTGAGGACATCCCTTGGGATAAAGGGGTAGCCTGCTCCCTCATCCCCACCCTTCCAGCCAGGTACAGATGATCTAGGAGGAGTTTAAAACGCTTGGAGCGTGGTCCATAAATCCCAGAATCCTGACTCCGCCCGCTCTTCCCAGGATTGGGTGACAGGGATGGGATGGAGCTAAACTCCGTCATCCCTCGTCGTAAACAAAACAACCTCGGACGTGTTAGAATTGCTGCAGAGGATCCTGGCAGCTCCGGGAAACTTGGGAGTGCAAATCCATGATTTCTTTATTGCTGCTGCTCCCGGTGTTTTGTCGCGGGGAGCGCGGGGAGCGTTGCTGTGCCGTGGGGAGGGGGGCACAGGCACGGGGGTGCGGCCCCAAATTTGTCATCCCTGTTCTTCTCTGCTTCCTCTGGGGGAGATTTCTTAGGGGATCTTCCTTTGGGAAGGGGAGGAACAGCTGGAGGATCTCCAGGCTGAGTTTTTGTTGGGAGCTCAGGACTTCCCTGGGATCACTTCTCCCACCCCACGTGTCTGAAATTCCAGTAGAATCCCTTGGAACATCAATTCCTGTTGCTCCAGGCTCTGTGAACAGATGAGTCCAGTGGTGTTTTCCTGGCAGGAATTGGTGCCATGAGGGCTCCCCTTCCTGAGCACCCTCCTGTGGGAGATGCTTTGTCAGTATTTAGATATTTTGGTTTGATTTTTTCCTTGATGGACTGAAAATCCCGACGCAAATCCCAATCAATGCGACGTTCAGCGTGGAAACTCCCTGGAAATTTCACTTTCCTTGGGTTGAACCTTCCAAAAAAACCCAGCCCGGGAACTTTCCTGGATAAAAAAGGGGCATTTGAAGCTTCAAGGGCTTCAGGTTTTAGCTTAGGTTCGAGGAGGCCTTTTCCACCAGCAGCTTCCATGGGGGAAGGTCCCCTGGAGGCAGCCAGTGGGGAAGTGCTGGTGGCAGTCCCTGCCTGGTGCCTGCCGTGTCTGGAAGCTCCCGAAGCAGCTGCAGGCCGGAGTTTAGGTGGATTTGGAATAATCCCAGAGGGAATTTCTGAGGTTCCCACGAAGGGCTTTTAACCCCCAAAGCCTTGGAGCGGCAGCAGCACTCGGGTTCCCTTCGCTGCAATGTGCAAGGAGGAGCAGCTTCCTCGGGGTTTTCCCGTTTTTCCAGAGGGAGATCGGTTCTTGGAAAGCTCTGGGAAGGGAGCAGCCGCCTCAAGGGTGTGTCAGAGAATCTTGGAATGGTTTGGGCCGGAAGGGACCTTAAAACCCATCCAATTCCCACCCCTGCTGCGGGCAGGGAACCTTCCACTATCCCGGGGTGCTCCAAGCCCTGTCCAAGCTGTCCAGGAACATTCCCAAGAATGAGGCAGCCACAGCTTCTCTGGGCAGTAGGATAATTTATAATTCACATGCTCGTATGATCGATCAGTGGTGATTTTTGCGGTAATTGATGGGAATTTATAACAATTTACCATCATTTTCATGATTTTTATTCACAATTACATGGTAATTTCGCCATAAACCAATCATCCGATTCATCAAATGTGCTGTGACCCAGCCCTCCCGACAGCTGCTGATTACCTGCTCCTAAATATCCTTTTATTTTCTTATTTTTTTTCTCTCCCATCCAGAATACATCCAGAAATATGCAACAGAAGAAGCACTAAAAGAACAGGAAGAAGGCACTGGGGACAGCTCATCCGAGAGCTCCATGTCCGATTTCTCGGAAGATGAGGCTCAGGATATGGAATTGTAGTAGAGGAGGCCACCTGCTTTTCAGAGAGACTCTAATTTCCTAACCATGAGAAGCAGACTATAATATTCATATTTAAACAAAGCAATTTTTTTTATTACTAAACAAGGTTTTTATGAATTATAGCATTGATATATATATATATAGAGATAGATATATATATATATATCTCACCCTTTAGATCTTGATTTTCTCGGTCATTTCCCGATTCCCGAGGTGCATTAGCGTATTCCCAACATTCCATTCTGGTAGCAATATGCAGCCCCGGATGCATGCGTTGAGATTTTTTTTTTTCCATTTGGCCAAGTCAGCTTTGGTGTGCTACCAAAGAAGCTGCCCTGGGAGGGAGGGAATTAGCAAAAAAAAAAAAAAAAGAAAAAAAAAAAAAAAAAAAAAAAACAAAAATCCAAAAAAAAGGAAAA
>WAAG01042582.1:198775-219086 GCA_013390105.1 Tichodroma muraria | reverse complement strand
TATATATATATAATTTTATTTAATTTTTTAAAATTTATTTTCTCAAGTTTTGAGACTAACTAAATCAATGAGTCTGGAGTCACCTCACACATCACGGGCCCCACTTCACACACAACAAAAGGATCAGCATGTTTTTCAGGAAGAAATCCTTTACTGACTGTGATGAGGCCCTGGCACAGGGCACCCAGAGCAGCTGGGGCTGTCCCTGGATCTCTGGAAGTGTCCAAGGCCAGGCTGGACACTGGGGCTTGGAGCAGCCTGGGATAGTGGAAGGTGTCCCTGGACATGGCAGGGGGTGGCACTGGATGGTCTTGAAGGTCCCTTCCAGCTCAAACCATGCTGGGATTCATGTGCTTGGCAGAAAGGGTTGCTCCTGGTAGCTGTTGGTAAACAAGCACATTCCTAACAAGATCCTCAGTGCCAGGGCAGTTAATTATAGGGTTTGCTTTACAGTGAGATGCAAAATACAGTTCAGAAATAGATGGTCCGTTAGAAGGATTTAGGGAGACCAACACTAAGTTTGTCATCCATCAAGGAATGCACACAGGACATTTTATATCATCATCTACGTGAAATGTTTCCAAGAATAATGAGTGCACAATATTTTAAAAACAAATTTCACACGTTTTTCTGACAAAATGTTGTGGACTCGTGGTGTTAATTTTAGCAGTTTCAATTGGATTTGGTACGGTTGGAAATGCAAGGGGAAATCTGCAGTAATCAGGATGTGACACTCATTAACACTTTCACAAAATACCCACTGGATTTGCATAAACCCTGCAAAGATTCATGGGTGAATCTTTAATATGAGATTTCCCTTGGTTTTACTCCACATTCAGCTCCATTTGCCCTCCCTCTCTCCTCTCCCCTGCCAGCGAGAACTGCTGTAAACAGTTCATAACAAAGCATAATAAAATGTACTGAAAAACTAAAATACACTTGTAATTACCCAAAAGCCTATATAATTGCATATATAATTTCATAAACTGCAAATATTTTTCAAGAAATCCTTCTGTAAGGGAGAGAAATACTAATTGGATACAATGGCTTGATGGAGTGGCACTCCAAGTCACTTAATAAATCTGGAGATGCACAGGCAAGTTCTTTAATGACCTGTGTATAAAACCCATCCATGGCCCAGCCTGCAGACAGCACAGTGTTTGCATGCAAAGTAGAAGGAAAACAGTCTAGAAAATGGATAAACCACTAAGGCAGCAGAAGGTTTCCTGTCCTGACACAAAAATTTTAAGCAAATGCCACTATTAAGGGAGGCATTTATTGCTACTCCCAATATCGTAAACGTGGCAATAAATTTAAATAGGGAAAAAAAAAATCTGGGTCATTTAAGTCTTCTTTGAGAAAGATACCCTTCTCAAGAGTCAATATTTGCCAAGAGTTTTTAGCTGAACTATCCAGGACCTACTGGACAACACTGACTACACCAACATGGGCTATTACAGCAGACAGTCCAATATATAATGGGAAGTTCACAATGGAAAAAGAAGCTATCTTCTCTTTAGAACTATTAAAAAAAAAGCATTAACAGGTTTAAAAGAATCTCATGGAAGTTCATTCTGCTGGTAAAAATGCTTTTTGGTTACTTTTGGCTCCAAACAGATATCATCTACAAGAATGGTTATCAGTTCAGCATTAACTGGGTAAGTTTAAGTAAATTTAGGATGAGATTCAGAATAAAATTTCAAATTCAATTCAATTGTTCTCCCTGTCCTAAATTCCTGCAAAGAGACATAAATGACTTTTAATTTCTGGTGTGCTATACTCCAACCCAACTGTTTCTGTTAGAGCCTAAGCTTTGAAATTATTTGAACTATGTACCTGTACAGAATGGCTGCACCAGACAATAGATTATTTCACTTGCTTGCATTTTGAGCAAATTTATTGACAGAGTGTCTCATTTCATTCCTCCTACTCAACACATCATTATCTCTGATATCCCACAAGCACATGAAAGAATTTTCTAAAGGAAAATACTACCTAAGTGTGAGGGCCAGGATACATTCCTGTATTTTATGTCTGGTTAAATTCTCAGGCTCAGATCACCTTTATGTCTTGTTCACTACTGAGTAATGGAAGCAGGCTGGGGAGAAAAATGAATGTAAGTGGTTTTATTTGTCTTGTGGAATCTTTTTAAAGATAAATTAGAACATCAGAACTTGGATTTTTTTTTCCCTGCTGAACAACTGTAAATTGTGCTGAGGTCACTTGAAGTGTAAATACTCTGAGCAGTTTTCACTTGGGTTTTCATTTAAAAAAAGTCATCTCAAAGTGGAACAAATTTTTTTGTTACGGTTTAGTAAGCAGAATTCTCATTCCAATGCTTTAATGCTCCCAAAGCACAAACGATCACAAAGCAACAGCAGATCTTGGTAAGTAAAAACCAAAAAAATTCTCTCTAACTCAGAACTACCCATTTCCAAGGCTTACCCATCACAAGACTATTTGTACTCATGAAAAAGCACAAAACTTGTGAGATAATTTCAGCAGGCACAATAGCAACAACATCCTCTGTGCCATTCCTCAAAGAATTCTCCTTGTTGGATGCACAAGTGGACTGTCAAAGCAGCAAAGCACTCTGGCATTCCCTGGTTTAGGACTGCAAGGCCTCCACCCAAAACTGTAGAGCAAGAAAATGAATAAATCAAAAAAGAAATAAATCAGAAAGGCATTAGAGGTTTCCAGAGTGTGCTAATGACATGTGAACTCCCTGACCCTGTGACTGAAGTGGTGGTTATTATTGCACAACCACTGGGAAAATAAGCTGTTAGGAAATAAGAAGTTTTTACTTCTATTTCACTAATTCAAATGGCACAATAATGACTCTTTTGAAGACGATTTCTCAAAGCTGTCATATATTGCTTATGAGAGGCAAGGAAAACAAGTTCATCAAGTGTTTCCCTTCTCATTTCTCTGTATGGCAGGAATCTCAAAACACGTGCATGCCACACTATCCCTCACAAGAGCATGAAATACAACTTAGATGGACAGCCCCCTTCTGCCTTGCATGGGTCAGGGATTGTAAGGTGAGAAATTAATTTCAGGATGGAAACCAAGAAAAGGAAGAGGACACTGTGTATTCTGCTGCTTCATAACTCCCTGTGCCTGGGTTTAGTCAACATTTTTGATGGCTCAAAGGGATGGGGTGCACAGAAACTGAGGAATAACTGACATGGATAATGGGTAAAATACATTTCTAAGACTACAAGGTAATTTTTTTTTTGTCACTCATGCCTGGTTGTCTGCAGCAATTGCGCCTAGACAGAAGTTGGAAACTGGTGCGATGTCGGGGAAGATGAAACAGGAAAGCCTTATAAATATGATTGCCTGGCAAAAGATTTTGAGAATATGGAAACTATAAGCGAGATTGAAATGAAAGCAAGCTTTGAGATACCAAGCCTTAGCTACTGAACAACTGGAAAACAATGGCATGGCTGGCTGAAGGCAATCCCCTTCTGATCAGACAACACCCTCTGCTTGCAGACAGGTCCAAGGGTCAGAGCAGACCCTACCAGCTTCGCAGAAGGGGTCCAAAAGAATGGTTGTTAGGGTTTAAAATGTAACACAATATGGTAATGTAAGGATTCTTATAGGCTGTATGCAAATGCTATAGGATTTGTATCTTGTACTAGGTTGGTTAGTGAGAATTAGAATACTCAGCACAGAAGAAGATTTATTGTATTGTAACGAGAACTTGGCTCTCTTCCCCTCTTTCCCTCTCTTTGGGGGCCCTCTCCCTCTAAGGGGAACCTGGCTCTCTGTGGGGCCTGCTCTGAGCTGCAGCAGGCAGCTCCCAGCAGGGCCCCTGCACCCAGACCCTCTGCAATAAACTGCAAATTCCAAGCCCTGGCTTCAGAGATCTCTCGTGTCCGTCCCGACCGTCCCACCCACCGTCGCTCCTACACGCGAGAAATGTGGCCCTGAGGAGTCTGTACCAGCATGAATTTCTTAAAATGCAGACAGCCTGGGGAAACAGAGCAAACGTTTTGAGGGCTGACAGATTCTCCTGGACACGGAGCTGGCACACGTGGAAGGAGGCTGGGCAATGTGTGCTGGCAGGCTGCTGGAGCTCGGTGCTCTGCCAGCATCCTCCCAGGACTGATGCTGGGGCACACAAAGGTGGGGCTGTGGCAGAAATGCAAACTCGGGTTTCTCAGGGGTAAGTTGGGCCATGGAGGCCACGAGCCCTGCTGCCCACTCTCAGTGGCAGAAAATGAAAGCTCGTTATTTGTACACGGAGAGCTCTTCAGCCTGATGCTGGAAGAAAGACAAAACATGGCACACGGAGCTAGAGCTGGCACTAAAGGAAACGCCACGTTCCAAATGAGGAAACAGGGAATTCCACTTTCACCGTAACATTATGCCCACATCCCTGCTGCAGACACCAGCTTCCACCAAACATGCTTTTCCAGAGAGATCAGGCTTCTTCTCGAAAGCACACAAAAAGTCAGCACTACTATTCCATTCGAGTATCAGTGGGCTTCCCCTCCTGATTTTAGAATTATTGTTCTTACCAAATGCCACTAATCCTAGTATGTTCTGAGGTTCATAGGATTTCATGGTCGTTGATGCCCTCTCTTCTCTTTAGGAAAACCCTCAATCCCCTGTTCAGAAGATAAATTGAAAGGTTGTAAACCACTAGCAATAATTGTACCTGGAAAACAAAATGTCATTCACACTCTGAACAACACATAAGGGGAAGAGCGAAAATTCAGGGCACGAGTCAGGGCAACATATTCCACATTGACTTCAACTGAAAAGAAATTAATTTGTGGATATAAAATTTTGAATGAAAATTACAGTAATAATGAAACTGCAAGTCAACTTTTTACTGCATTGCAATAAAATATTACTCAAAGCTTCAGTATGTCATATCTCATTCTGAAAGAAAGTTCAAAAGAAAGAACAAAAATATTTAGGAGGTTATCCTTTTAGATATATATATATTTGTGATATATCTATATTTTTATATTTCTATGTATAAAAATCACAGAAATGTTCCCAAACTAATACATTTGCTGAGACTTTTTTAAAAGAAACACAGTTCACCATTATTCCATCAATGAGAGAGAACACAAGGAAAACAAGTGATCCAAACTACCCCCAAGCCCCAGTGATGCTCACCCGAACATCTGCTGCACTGAATAAACATTACATATATATTTGTATACACATATATTTAATATCTTTAACACACAAGCAAGTACAGCACAACCTGATTGTGATTATTTAGAAAATAGAACAGCACAAGAGATGTTTTTGTTTTTAATAACAATGCCAGGTCATTTTTTTAATTACAATGGTCAGGAATATTTTGTAGAGAAGTTGTTTAGATCAGTTGTTTACAACAGGCTGGAAGGCTCTGACAGCCAGGGCTTTGACAGTAAAGTGCCATCACCTTTTAATAAAATGGGAAGAGTAAGGCTTAATTTACAACAGAAAAGAAAATTTCCTGCATTCTTGTGAATTCCCACACATCATTAAGTCTTTTTTGTATTATTCTAAGAGTTGTAGGGTTTGGGTGATTTCACTAATTGAACTCAAAGTCAGAGTAGGATGATTTTTGGAACAACACTTAAAGATTCTCCTATTTTTATTGACTTCCACACCTAGAGAAGTGAGTGACCATCACATCACCTCTGCTCTGGCAGTTTTATTATTTCATGCCAACTTCACAGAGCGACTTCAGCTGCTCCTCATGACACAAATGCCTTCCAAGTGTCACACCTACTCTGCAGACTTCCCAACACAGCCCTTCTAAAATTTTTAAATGGCTGCTCCATCTACATCCTTAAAACTTACCAATATTTCAAGAGAACATAATATTCCATGTTTGTTTATATTTTTATAATTACGCATCACCCCAAGCAAATAAACTGTGTTTTCTAACCAGTGGAGTTATGCAGCATTTATTGAATTGTAGAATTCATACTGTTATTATGAGCGCATGAAACAACAAATGTAAAATTAAAACTCATCATTACCTTGAAATCTGGCACGAAACCTGAAACTAAATTAATCTTATCTAAATGCCAAAACCAAGGAGAAGAAAAACACCACCAAAGGGAAAACTCGTTCCTAGATACTCGTTCCTGTTCCCTATTCAATTTGTTTACATATTTACAAACAGAAGACTGAAAAAAGGTACCTGAACAGTCACAACTGAATCACCTGGAACAGTGAGAGGCTGGCACGTGGATGAAGGGAAACATCTTCCCATCAAGACTTTGAAAAGTCTAAATCTACTCCAAATCCAGACTTGGAGAGCTGTTGAGAATACAGCACGATTTAATTCTCTGGATGACTTTTATACCATATACTGATCAAGATCAATAAAATTACACAAAATGGGATAATTTTTACCATATCCAAGGAGATATGAAAGCACTTGCCTAGGCACAACTCAGTAACAGCTGAGCTACTCCCCACGCACCTGCACACAGAGGCAGAAATGCAGAGAGCTGCAACTGCAAGCAGATTTTAGAATTCTGTGAAAACATCCATTGAAACAAGAGGAAAAGTCTGCACAGCTTTTCAGTCCTGAACTTGACAACAGAAGTTCAATGAAGAATCAAGCCAAATTATTTTTTTTGTGAAATGGGACAGGATGTCATTTGATTCAAATCGGCTGCTCCCATTAATTGGTCATTAGAACAACGATTCACCATTGCAGGCATCTTTACACACAGTTCTGGGCCCATATCAAAGAAGCCAGTCTACTGTGTAGAACACTGGAAATCAAGTTTTCCCAGGAAAGACATTTTTATTTCTGCCAGTTCTAGTATATAAATCTTCAAATAATAATAAGCTCAATAAATTTAATGCAGCTGGAAATGACTCAGATAAGCAGAAATGGCAGGCCTTCGATGCAGAATGACTGACAGGCCAAGGAAAGGAGAGGACAATTGGAATGACAGCCTAAGTCACAGTGTAAATTGCCACTGAACTACCTGAGAACTCTGCAGGAGAGCACCAGAGATGGTTGTTGGGCTGGAGAGAATAGGGTTAGAAAATAATCATCTGAAGACTGAAGAACCCAGACTGGAGTACAAAGATTTGAAGAGACTAAAGGAAATAGGAATGGAGATTGGAAGGCCAAATACAAGCTCACTGATTAATCCAGGAAAGAGTCATAGCATCAGAAGCACCATCACAGGTCAGGAGCAGGCAAACACTGCTCCCTGCTGAGGAATCCCAGAAGATGGAGGGTCACTTGTGTCTCAAACACTGATAGCTGCTGCCCCAGGGGCCAGCCAAGGGCTGCTGGCAATAACAATATGTGGAGTAAGCTCATCTCTCATGATCTGAGATAGGCTGTCAAATAAAGTCATCTTGCTGCCTGCACCATTGAAAATCAGCCTTGAAATAAAGCTTGTACAGAATGTGGGCTCTCCCTGAATGTATCAGAAATGAAATGTACGCAGTAAAACCTGTGAGCTGTCCCCTGCAGACACAGCCCTGCACTTCAGCAGAGCCTTCTGCTGAAGGTCTTACTGCAGGTCTTTCAGTTAAGTGAAATATAAATTGGTAACTGTTGTTGATACTAATTTCTTAGACACTTATAACTAAATTATCCACTAGAGAGCACAGCAACGTTTTCAAACACATTCTGCTTATGCCTGCAAGTGCCAAGTGAGGTCCTTGTGGCACTCAAAGTCACTCTCTACACAAGAAATATGCTAAACAATCTGCCATGCACAGCAGAGATAAGGAATGGACTCAATACAAGGCTTGAACGAGAAAAGGTCAACAGACCATGAACTTTTAATGAACAAATTTCAGCTGCTCCTAGCCTGGTGTGCAGTTCTTGGACATTACTGATGAAATAACTTCTTTTGCGTATAAATATATAACAACACACAACAGAAAGAGAAAATACATTCTTCGTCCCTGCAGGAGAGAGCCTGAGCAGCACAGCTCATCAGCATTCTGGGCAAGAGCTGCTCTGCTTCCTGGTCTCCAATATATTCTGGTGATGTCATGACATTTTTACTTTCCATTAAAGAAAACCTTTCATCATTTGCTATTTCCCATTTTAATGAGCATCCTGAAAATTCATCTATTGTTTAAAAATGTAAATAAAACGTTCTTCAGTTTTGCTGTATTTTACACTTGCTAAGAACAAAAAGAATACTATTCTTATGAAGTATTCTGGAATTTCTGTTTTAAAATGTTGTTTAAAACTGCTGTGTTCCCACAGGCCTTCATCAATACATTGACAAGGGTGTCCACAGCATGCAGAAATTTGAATTGCACATCTCAGAGCCACAGGGAGACAAATTAACTCTACCAGAGATCTTTGTTAAATATGTTTTCCTTCCTTTTCTCATAAACCATTTGAGTCAATCATTGCTGTAAAAAGATTAATAGCATAGGGCATCTTTTATTCCCAGAAAAAAATAGAACTTGGAATATCTAGTCAAATATATTCAGAAGTGGGTAGATTCAGACACTGAAAAAATAAGTCGTTGAAAGTATTTAAGTCTGAAATAAGCCACATGTAAGAGAAATCTTGTCCTAAACAGCATCAGTTACTGCTTTATGATCTGGAGAAGAAGGGGTTTATAGACATTTCTCATTTATGTTGTCACCCCCATGAATAAAAATGAAATTAGAAAGCTGACAGCTAACACAGAATGCAAAGAGAAGTGCTAGGAATACATTCACTGTCCATGGGAGTTGTAAGCAGCACAGGCAGCTGGGAGGATGGCAAATCACTTGACAACCACTACTGCAAACAAAGGAACAAACAGCAAGGTGGAGAAAATCCAAGTCAGCAAGAAGGGATGAACACAAACCACAGCAGAGGTGCTTCATGAGCAAAAAGGCTAACGTGGATTTCCACAGCTCGACAGGGTATTGAAATACTGCACGATACAGATTATGTAAGTGTTAAATGTAAGATATTCATAGAACCAGAGAGTGCCTTGGGTCAAAAGGCACCTTCAAACTCCTCATGTTCCAAGCCCTGCCGTGGGCAGGGACACCTTCCACTGTCCCAGGCTGCTCCGAGCCCCATCCAGCCTGGCCTCGGACACTTCCAGGGATCCAGGGGCAGCCACAGCTGCTCTGTGCCAGGGCCTCCCCACCCTCACAGGGAACAATTTCTTCCCAGTTTCCAATCTAAACCTCCTTCACTTTGAGGCCAGTCCCCTTTGTCCTATCAGTACATGTTCCCAAGGAAAAGTCCCTGTCCAAACAGTCAGTGTTATTTCTTTGGGGTTACTCTAATCTGCTTTTCGTTCTCTTCAATCCTATCAGTTTAAAATCACCATCACTGCCGTTTTCATAATAGGCATTGTTACATGTTTATACATGTTTATGCATATATTTTTTTTTTGAGGAAAAACAAATAAACCACAAAAAAACCCCACATAAAAATCAAAAGAAGAAACATGAATTATCAGATTTTGTCAGTGTAATGTACAATTATGGATAACTCCTGGCACAAGTGGGTTAACCAGTTTACCAAATCCTCTTCGACACTGAGAAATGTATTTTAATATTGATAGACCTGATTTCCTCTTTCTGCCTTTCAAATCACACTAATGGGGCCTAAGTCAGAGTGGGAGGGTGTAGGGGTGGTATCTAAAATGGCTTCACTGGCAACACCCTGCAAATAAGGTTAGAGGGTAGCAGCAGCAGCCAGATCCTACCTGGACAGCAGGTCTGTGATACAGGCAGCATCTGTGCCTGCTTCATCAAAAAAAGCTGAGCCTTTTTTGATGATTTCCAGCCCCCAGTAAAACAGTTCTCTGCAGCATAAAGTGTCCAGGTCTTGGGAGCAAAGCTTCTTTGGAGGGGGGAAAGATTTCCTGGCTGGAGATGAAGTGCTGACCCGTGGTTATTAGAGCTGCAGCTCCTTCACCTGTATGGTTTTCATAAGTGTTTTGGCTCTGCAAGAGTTGATGAGCAGTTTAACATCCTGCTGGGAAAATAATAGCTTCTATATCCATGTGTGGACCATTTCAATTCATCTAGGGAAGAAAAGTCTCTGTAGGTGCAAAGGCTCACACGAAATATATACTTTTAATAAAGCATTTAGAGGCAAAAAGAATGATACTGACTTTCCATCTCAGTTAAAGACAGGCTCATGCTGGAAAAAATTTGTTCATGTTGGACAAATGCTGGAGCTGATGGGCCTAAGGTTTCTGTGTGCAGTGTACCACACACTTCTAAATGGATTCTAAGTCGATTTATCTTTTAAAAAGGTGTTTTGCTTTTGTTTAAATTACTGATTTTAAATTTGACACAAGTCACTCAAAAGACTGTTATTTTCAAACAACATTACCACATAAAAATTAAAATAAATCTAGACTAAAGCAGGAATTTGATTTCTCAGAAAAATTCTGCACCTCTGTCTGGTTTGAGTATATCATATACCAAAGACCTCATATATCATATACCAAAGATACAAGGACGAGAAAAGACTCAGTTTGAGGAAAAGCCACAGTAAAGAGGCTCTATTAATTAAGCAAGAAAAAAGGGACACATTTAACACCCCGGAGAGGTGGTATTTCGAACTCATCAGCGTGGGCTCAGAAAGGGCCCCAGTGTGGCTTCTTCCTCCAGGAGGCAGGTGGAGAGATGGGATGATCTAATCACTCTCATAAACTTCACCTGCCTGTGGCTCGCCAGGCGCCTCCTGAACGTTTAGGCAGGCAGTGCTGCATGCCACTGGGATGGATGTGCCCAGCAGGGCACAGGGCACTGGCCTGGGCACAGGGCACCCTGCACCGGGCTCCGTGCTGCTCGGAGCCCACGCAGAGCTCTGGTGACAGCTGACCGGGACACGGTGCTTGGGGCTGGAGGGAAAAAAGAGCCGCAAAACTCTGTTGTTTAGCACGGCGTGTGGTGCGGCAGAGCGGAGCCTGGTCCTGCTGCAGAGCCCCAACAGGGGACAGGGAACTGTTTCACATGAAGGCCACGCTGTGCCCCAGCAAAGCTCGCTCGTCAGGGACAGCAGCACAAGTCACAGCACCACCAGTGGGGTGTAAAATGGCCCCAGCTCCGAAATCCCCTGCTCAGAACCCCAAGAGAGGTCGTTTATCACACAAACCTCTCCACCTCGGAAAGACAACAACCTATCTTAACACACTCACATTTTATTAATAAGAGCTCAGCTCGTCAATACACAAAAATTTTGTGAAGAATTAATTTAATATGGGCCCCTTCACAAGCTCCAGATTATCTATCTTGGTTTTTTGGAATGGAAACAAGAGACCCATTTCTCTGACAAATTGAAAGATAAAAATTATCTTAAGCTTTCCACAAATACTACTTCTGTGTAAACTGAGAAAAGCACATATACAGTATCATTTAGCAAAATTAACAGGATTATTTTTACACTGATGACACTAAAATAAACTCAAAATATACATAAGAAAAAGGCTCTTTTTTATCTTCTGTCTACACACCCAATAAAGCGATTCTCTGCATATATTTCATATAAAGCTTGACACAAAACTCAGGCAGTCCTAGATCTAGCTATATTTCCCAGTTAAAGTGTTTTTAATTAAGAACTTGTGAAGAATTGAAATGAATGTGCTTCAACATCACACCAGCAAGTTCCAAAGCAACAACATATATGGTAAAAGCAACAGGATATCCCAAACAGCCCAAATCAGCAGCCATATGGTCCAAGACACACATTCCATCTGTTGTAAGGTAGAATGAGAAGATTATTCTATCCATTATTGTATTTTTCAAAACAGAATTGAGAATTTTAAAGTAGAAAGCTTGTATTTCACTAATGCTGTTCAAATTCTGCCCTAATACACTGTTTCAACAAGCAGTACAGAAATTTAACCTTGTCACAATTTGTCTCCTTCCTTCAGGATTTTGAAAGGGGAGGTGGGAAAGGAAGGAGAGAATTAAAAAAAAAAAAAAAAAAAAAAAAGGAAAAAACCAAAGATATCTATAGATATATCTTGTGGATAAAAGCAACTAATCCTATTTTAGCTCCCATACAATAACTCTTCTCAAAGAGCAAGGAAAGGGGAGGTAATTTCCCAGGGAGGTCTTCCGGGGTGACAGAATATATGGATTCCATTAACTGAAGACAGCTGTGGAGCCCATTAATTTGCCCTGGCAGCCTGGGGATGGCAAGGCCATGCTGGGGTGTGTTCAGCCAAGGGGCCACCAGCTGAAAGGCTCCCTGGGGAGTGCTGGCTTCCCAGGATTATTGGGAAAGGCTGATAATGCCCACTGGGCCGGCTGGGAGTGGTGCTTAGGCACAGAAAAGTACCCGTGAGGAGCTGAAATTCTCTTATCAAATATCACAGGGAGGGCCTGTGGCTTGCCCTTCGCTGGAAGCTGTCCTGGCCAGATACTGCATTTCTTTGGATGCGCTCCAGAACGGGGAGAAGGAGGAAGGCAGGGTTGTCACACTCTGCTGACTCAGCAGTGGCTGGACAGAGACAGACACAGAGCCACAGTGTCACCTCTGGCTCTGGGAGTTCCAAGGGAATCCAGAGCCACAGTGTCACCTCTGGCTCTGGGAGCTCCATGGCAATCCAGAGCCACAGTGTCACCTCTGGTTCTGGGAGTTCCGTGGGAATCCAGAGCCACAGTGTCACCTCTGGCTCAGAGCTCCATGGCAATCCAGAGCCACAGGTCACCTCTGGCTCTGGGAGTTCCAAGGGAACCCAGAGCCACAGTGTCACCTCTGGCTCTGGGAGCTCCATGGCAATCCAGAGCCACAGTGTCACCTCTGGCTCTGGGAGTTCCAAGGGAACCCAGAGCCACAGTGTCACCTCTGGCTCTGAGAGCTCCATGGCAATCCAGAGCCACAGTGTCACCTCTGGCTCTGGGAGCTCCGTGGGAATCCAGAGCCACAGTGTCACCTCTGGCTCTGGGAGCTCCATGGCAATCCAGAGCCACAGTGTCACCTCTGGTTCTGGGAGTTCCGTGGGAATCCAGAGCCACAGTGTCCCCCCTGGCTCTGGGAGCTGCAGGGGTGCCCAGCAGGTTTGCAGGTCACTGTGACAGTGCTGACAATGCCCCAGGGTCATGTGGAATCCGTGCTCCTGCCACCTACAGAACTGCCCCAAATTTAGGGAAACTTTGTGCTTCTGGGAACTGCTTTCTTTCTCTCCCCTGCTTTAAAAAAACCCCAAAGGAACACTGCAAATATAGCACTCTGCCATTTCACTCTTACAACTTAACCTCGGGTTTTTTGGCACCTTTTTTTCCTTACCAGTGTATTGTACCCTCTTCAAAAGTTTCTCCAATTAACTTGTGCTGTTAATGACTGTCAGACAAAAATTCTGGGAAGCAACTGTAACAGAACACTGGATTTTTTCCTTATTTGCCCAACTGCTTGTAAATGTGCCACGCTTAAGGCCACTGAATCAAGTGAGTCAAGTGAGGAAAGATACAGAAGCAGTTTATATTACCAAAGTACCTGAATGCTGACAGACAACAAAAAAATAACTGTGCATGTGTTTTGCAGTGATGAGAATCTATGTGTCTTGTTCACACTGCTGTACAAGGGTGCAGCTCTAACTTGGGTACAGCAAATGAGATACCAGCCCAGCAGCTTTAGCAGGGGTGGAAAAAACGGCTCCCTGGCAATGAAAATACATCATTTTAAGGGCTTAATTTATTTCCTTTATTCGGTGATATTAGTTCTGGGTGCTTTCCTGAAGCATATCAGGTCTCTACAAACCCCAGTATCACTATGGCTAATCTATAATAACATAACTATCTGCAGTTCATTCCATCTCCTGCACCAAGCCATGAAACTCAATTACCAAGTGAGAAAAAAATGGAAAAGCCAAAACAATGATGTAGAGCAGGTGTCAGGGTGTCAGTGGAGCTGCCACAGTTATTGCTGTGTGAAGCTGAGGCACTTCAGAAATTGGGAACACTTGGGGCAGCCCATTCCCAGCCCACGCAGGGCAGCACAGGACAGTGGCATTTACAGAGAATTTATCGAGGTAAGAGGCCCCAAGTTCAACCTGTCTTTCCCCTACCCTCTTACTTTACCTAAAGTAATGTTGTTGATGTAATACAACGTTTGCACATGGAGGTTTTTTCGCCTCTCAAAATAAGCATTCTTCTCTGCTGTTTTAAAATGCCAATACATCAGAATTCATTACAGAACCAAACAAAACCAATATAAAACATGCATTTAATAGAGAAATAAACTGCAGCAAGAAATGGGTTGCTGTATTTAATGGCATGAATAATGAATTAAAAATTAAGTATAAATTATGTTGAAGGTCATACAAAAAAGCCTGAAAGAAAGATAGTTAAACAGACTTTAAAAGGAAGATTTAAATAGGTGATCTTTTAGTATTCTAGCAAAAACACTCTGTCTTTCACTCTTTATTTAAATTAAAATACCACTCAGTGACTGACCTTTTTAACATGGCCTAAGGGAGCAGGGTATGATCTTGTTAGAAAAGAAGTGATATTAAAAGAGCAATACTATTAAAAAGCAGAAGATGATGGAACCCACAGATTAAAATTTGTTTGCTCAGGGAAGATTAACTTTTATGAAAAGTCCTTCCTGCTACAAGCAGAGACAACTAC
This sequence comes from Tichodroma muraria, assembly GCA_013390105.1. Taxonomy (NCBI): domain Eukaryota; kingdom Metazoa; phylum Chordata; class Aves; order Passeriformes; family Sittidae; genus Tichodroma; species Tichodroma muraria. The sequence goes on along the minus strand of WAAG01042582.1, from coordinate 204,533 downwards.
TGCTGTTAACATTTTGGTAACCAGTTTATGGAGTGAGTTAATAAAGACTGTCCTCAAAAACAAACCACAAAGCTAAATCCCAGGTTTGCTGACATTTCAGCAGAAGTGTCCCTTCTTTTCAGCATCTCCCTTGGCAGCCAGCTGTGGCAGAGATGGACTTCTCTAACTCCGATCCTGAACATTCCTTAAGTGTTGTCCTTCACCTTCACTCCCCGACTTCCAGATTTGTATCATGAGGGGTCATAGATCCTGCCCAAAGACAAAGTGGAGGGCAAGACTTTGGCCTTCTGAGAAGTTCACAGAAAGGCAGAGGGGCTGTAAGACTGCGGTGACAGCCCTGTGGGGACCTCAGCCTTGTCATGAGGGAGCACAGGGACAGCTCTAACAATCCGCACCTGACTTCGACCTCTGCTACTCCAGGTCAACCTCCGATATCCCTTTACTTTAAATGGAGTGTGTCTCCAGAGATGGAAAGAGAGACATGGCAATGATGAATGCCTAATCCCCGCCAGGAATTAAACAGCTAAAACGAGTCACTGATTCATCCTTTCAAAAACTTCCAACAGAGGCCGTGTCCTCACACCCCGGCACAGCAGAGAGCCCCGAGCAGGGGGAGCTGAGCCCCTCCTCAGCATTCTGTCTCCAAGAAGGAGAGCACTGAGCTGCTGCCACACCCCCAGCCCCACCCCATGGCACAGGCAGGGGGCTGCCACACAATTAAACACTGGCATTTGAGAGTTTTACACTTCACTGCTCAGAAACTAAGAAACGCGTTCTGTCTCTGAATTTCCATGTGGGTTTTAATGGATTAAAGCATCACTGTCATGATTTAGAGGAAATTCATATAAATTAGATGGCTGGCAAAACCTTGGGGAGGTTGTGTCCTTGACTTCCCTGAACTTGTCTGGTGTATCAATTAGTACATTACTAATTAAATATAAACTCCTAGAAGAATAAACTGCATTCAATGAAGCAACCAAAACCTGATGTCACAAATTATGGGTTATTAAAGGGAACACTTCAAATAAAGGTGTCCAGGAAATTAAACACTACTGTCTTCCTACAAGAAACCCAGGTGAAAATCCCCCCAAAATACTAAACAGGCAAAGATTTAAAATCTGAGAAGCTAGAGCTTCTTTGCCTCCTTTGGGTCCCAATATTCAAACTGCCAAAAAGGCAGAACCACCTATGTGTATATAGGATATTCTACAATGCTTTGAGCAAGAGAAATCTGTTTGATCCTGTTGTCTCCTTATGATCCTGAATTTTGCTGAACATGCTCAAAGATGACAGCTCCTTATACTAAAAAAAGAGAACAAACTGGAAGCCCTCCAGTTCTTCTGCTGCAGAGACTGAAAAGAGCACCACTGAAACCAGGTGCAACCTTCTGCAATCACACTTGTGTTCATTCATTTCAACCTCCTCGTGAGGAAAAAAAAAACCAAACCAGCCAGGCCAGGAAGTGTGAAGCATTCCCTTGGTATGCAGTAGATGCACCGTAGATATTTTCTTCAGTTTGATTTGTGGCTGGAAAGGGGTTAAAGCAAAATAGTTCTGAGAACTAAAATCAAGTCAGTGCTGAGGATTGGATGGATTTCTAAAAACAAGCATTTCTATGAATTTATACATATTGTCTGATTTAAATTGCTGGATTTTTTTCTCCCATCTTTACTGAAATTTCAGAAAAATTACTCCAGTGATGGGAAACATACAAATATAACCTTTTCCTTTTCAGATCACAATATAGTTTATTAGAGAAATTGGTCTAGTAAAACAAAAAAAAACCCAAAGCAAACAATAAAAAATAAATCCAACCAAACAAAAATGAGCAAGCCATTTGTACTTATCTATCCTTAAAATAAATCAAGGTAATTTGAAGTATTCTAACCTCGCCTCTTTGCACAGAATTTCTGTGGTTTTGCTATACAGAATGGAGATGATGAAGCTTTCTCTAACAGATTTTTTGATATTCACTAACACCAAAAACCTTCTGTCTTAGAGCCTTTTAAAATCTCTATGCAGAAGTAACTGGAACAAGAGAAAACCATCACAAAATGAGATAATCAAGTTCTGGTTTTGAAGATTCAGAAAACAGATATATGATTTTTTAAAGAATGAGAATCTGTTTGATTCAACTTATGTTTAATCACTTTATTTTCAGATTACCATGGAATCTTCACCAAAATTGTGTCTCCCTCAGTAATTTTTCCTAAGAGTTTGAAAAAAAAAAGAGTTTCCAGGATTAGCTAAAGACATTGTCAAATCCATGGTGATGTGGGGCTCTCGATTTTGAGTCCAAAGTCTGAAACATTGCTGGATTGCTAAAAATTCTATTTCTATTCACTTTTACTTGTAGCTAAAACCAACTTTTTGAATTTTGAACTAAAATGCTAATGTTGTGTCTCCCTGACAAATAAAGCATGGAAAAGCCTTCACTGACGAGAAAGCCAAAACTGTTCCCCAATTATTTGAACAGCACTTTCCTCTGACTATGTTGGAGATGCTCCCCGAGATCTTAAAAATCAAATGTTGCACAAATTAATTCCAAAGAAGGAGGTGCAGGGGTGGGCAGGAAGGATCAGCACTGAGTACAAGTCAGTTTAATTTGCAGGTATCTGAGAGGACATTATAACAATGACATGAATAAGGATAACAAAATGTTAACGAAAAAGCACTGTCAGTAATGATACATTCAGATAAATGGCAAACGTACTTGCATGAACTCTATCATTACTGCTTCAATCACAGTCATACTTAAACTTTGGGGAGCTAATTTCATTTATAAATTCTGCTGCTGCACATCAATTATCAGCAGCATTACTAACAGTGAGGCACAGAACTGCTGTGCCAGGGTGACTGATTGTCTGGCATTAGCTCTGATAAGAGAAGGGTTGCAAACCACTTTAAATGTCAAAAACCTGCAACAATAATGGGCATAAGCACCAGTTATATTCCTCTAACTTCCCTGCCTTCCTGGCAATTCATTATTCTGTCTTCCCATTGCTACATCCCCTAACTAGAAAATATAAATGCCAAAGAGCGCTGATCTTCCTTACAGAGAATTTCCGGAGTCTTTACTGGGAGAGAATTATCTGATTCAAAACCAGAGTTAATTCCCTGAGCAAAATATTTGTGGTTGGTCTATTTCAAAGTCAGTAACAAAATTTTGATTCCAGGGCATTAAAATCAATCCTTTCAACACAGTGATTCGGTTTAAGAAAAAGAAAAAAACTCAGCATCAGCCTTTCCATAGAAATTCCCCAGTGTGGGTCCAGTAAAGGTGGCAGAAGGTCGGGAAGACTTACCCAGAGCTGCTGTAAGCATGGCTGGTGTTGCCACTCCATCACACGGTGCCCTGCCCGGAGCACAGCAAGAGCTGCAGGAGCTGCCTGCTGGACATGCAGCCTGAATGCCAACTGCCTGTGACATTGACTTGTTTCCAGCCTCTTGTAGTGCTGCCGCTATCAGTGTTATATTTGTATAGTAGAATAACATGAAATATTGATTCTGGAGTGCTTATCAACTGGACCTGCTCAAAATACTCTTCCTACGAAGTTCAGCGCTGTTTCTCATGCAGAACTGGTGCTGCATGTTTGTGCAGGGAGCTGCTTGCTCTCTCACAGCACTTTGAATTCTTTCCTGGAGACATAAACAATAACTTTTCAAAATCTCAGAACAGTGGAAAAAGACACAAACAGTATTTTCTGAAATTGTGTGAACTGACCTTTAATTTAAATGATTTGACAGAACGACTTTAAAAGAGAGCATCTCTTCCATTCTGGCGTCAATCACTACTCTCAAATCTGTCCCAGGGCAGGATGATGACCAGCGAATTTCTAATTGCAGAATGAATTACTAAACATTCTAGGCACGTTTTTCTGTTTAGCATGAGGTATTTCGGGCATTTTCTGTGTGCCAATACGATAAGAATAAAAGCAGAGGCTGCTGCCCATGGCTCGCCTCCGCAGCCTGCCAGGGGCGTGGGACGTGCAGGGGCAGCTCCAGGGCACAAGGCAGGCACGTGCCGGGGGCTGCACCCCAGAGACACCTGCAACAGAGCCACCAGACACTGCTGGCACAGCCAGAGACAAGTGGCAGGGAAAAAATGCCTCCCTCTGCCAACCCAGCTACTTACAGGGAACTTCTGGACGCCCCTGTGGGTTTGTGCTGGCTGCACGATGCGGTGTCAACTACAGCTGAACAATGGCAATCAACGGGACTTACTGCACACCACCAGTCAAAGGCACCTGCTTCCCCTCTGCTTCTACACCCATTTCTGATGCACCCCAGCACTTTTATTCGCTATTGACCTGTTCAAAGCAGCTGATCCTGCAGCACTGCTGTCACAGCACCGGGGGTTATGCAGACAGCAGCAGAGTCCTGGGGGTGGGCTGCTCTTGGCTCTAGAGCCCATAAGGCCACAGCAGACCAACCACACAGACATGGCGCTCCTGGAAACTCACAGCTGAACTTGTTCACTCTTCTTTCAGCAGGACAAAAATTCATCATGCTGGTGTACTAATAAAACCGACAAAATCAACAATTAACTCTCAAACCTTCAGAAAGATTAAAAATGCCTCACTAAGAGAACTCAGTAGGGCTAAATAGAACTTGTGTGCTGCAAGTTTTTTCATTATAACTATTTCAGTTTTGTTTTGGCTGAACCCTCAAAACCCTGAAATAACTCAATAACTCTCAATAACAAAAATTTTATTTCCAAACTCGTCTTTTTTTTTTTTTTTCCTGAGATTTAATGCAATAATAATGTATTTATTTAACATTTTACCCCATAATGTCTCAGGAGGTAGATTCTATTAACTTGCTAAGAAGAGCCACACATCCCAAACTAGATAAAGGCTTGTACTTCAAAGACCTGCAAAAACCTTTCAGATTCAGCTGGAAGATTCTACCACAGAAGCTTATAACAAGCTGAAAAACAGAAAAAAAATAGCATTCTGCAAAACCTGAGAAGTAAATGAGAAAAATGTTTCATTTTACATATTTAGTTGTTCACGGACTTGCACAAACACAAGTAGAATTTGTTGCATTGCAGTGACCATTTCTCTTTGATACCAAGAAAAAAATTCAGTTCACATCTATACAACTGTACGTAATAATTTACTGGATTATTATAGCTTTAGAGTTTGCTTCCCTAATGAAAATAAGCCAGCTACAAACATAGATAATCAGATGTATGAGGAACCACTGTGACTCTGATTAGCTGTGATACATGAGTCATCTGCAGAAGCTGGAGTTTAGGCATTCTTTCCACCAAAAGACAGCACCAACCTCCCACTGAAACCAGCCCCCTGAAAAGCCCCAAATTTCAACAGAAAGGCCCACGAGGAGGGAAAAACTAGAACCATAATAATTGAGCTCCACACAACAGCTTGCTGATCACCAAGCGAGAAAAGCTGAATTTCTTCCAAACCTCAGCAGCAAAATGCAAACATTTCCCCCACGCAAAAAACACAAATAAATCAGTGTTAGTGCAACTGAGAGCAGGCAGCACTGCCCACTCCTTGCAGCCCCAAGCAGCCTTGCCCAAGAACACAGAGTTTAGGACACAGATGTTTTGTTCTTGCTTTCAATCCCTCTATGTGACTATTCAGTTATTTGAAAATATTCATCTGCCCTTATTTCTCAGACCACTCTACAAATGCAGCTATGCACAGAGAGTTGCCAGGGTATTACAGGAACTTCTAGCTGGGCTCAGTGCTCTGTTTCTCCAGAGCAACAGGAGCTGGTTGGTTTTTTT
>WAAG01042582.1:122484-198417 GCA_013390105.1 Tichodroma muraria | reverse complement strand
TTTTCTCTTTAAAAATTTTGGGTTTGCATTCAGACCTGCTGGTATTTTGGATTTTGGCTTGCCTAGCAAGCACAATTTTACTTCTACCAAGTGAACTTCTACTAAGTCCAGTTGAGAGGTGCACAAGTGCAATTAATTGTAAAAATAACTCAGCTTTGCCAACAGGGCAAAAATCCAGCAATGCTTTGTGAGGGCTTTGAAAGAGGAAGAAATACACCTATTTCTGTTCCTTTTATCCTCTTGCTCCTTTATTTGCAGTTCAGGATCCCAACACTGCAGAAGCCTTTTCCATGCAGGAATGGATGTGACCAATATTTAATGTGAGTGCCTTGATCCACAAGAATCCCAAACCACCAGTGTGCAATGTCATGGGGTGTGACATTGTGGAGTTCACAAACTCGTCAGCCCTGACACCCATCAGGAGGAACTTTGAGCCCTCTGAAGACATGAAGGGTTCACTGGCACTGCCCCATCCCTCTGACCAGCCGCTAATCCCATCCTAAGGAATTTCATCCGGGCGCTGGATCAATCAGTGAGTGGTTTACATGTGCCTGCCTGCAAGCAATCCAACTAGAACAATAGCTTGGCATAGGACTGAGCATCACAAATCTGCACCCAGAACCTAACATTTAATATGTGCTAGCTCCTCTCATCCAGCAGGTGACACAAGCTTCACCATTAACCATCTCTTTGCCTGTCCCCATCTGAAATAAAACATTGACAAGTTCTTTATTTTAAAACGCATGACAGCAAATAGATATTAAATATCTTAGAACGGCTCTGAAACGCTGCATTGCAGCTTGAAGCTGTCACCTGCAAGCTCCCTTTTCACGTTCCATTTCTGTCCTGCTTCCTCTGCAGCCTAAGATCAGCACGGAGAGCTCCCTTCAGTGCTTGGCAATAACAGGCTTCCCCTTTCCCCAAGATCTGCACAGCTATCTAGGTCACCATAGGGGGATAAACTGCTAATAAATATAGTTCTCTCTTCCCCTTAGGATTTCTCTTTTCCTGAATTTCATCTGGGCTGCACCTCTGGTTTGGCTTTAGCTACTGCGAGGCCGTTTTCCCCACTCCATCCCTTCTACAAATACACCATGACCAAAATTACTGATGAAGTGTTTACTACACGTTAGGCTGAAAAATCAGGTAATTTAAAAGGCAAAACATGACAAGGAGGGTCAGGAAAGTTAATTATGCTAGAACTGGTGTCCTGGAGTGGCTCATGGGAACGCTGCATGATCTGAAAATCCTCCTGGACCTTAGGAGGTGCGGGGGATGCTCCTGGTGCTGCACCTGTAGCTCCAGATGCTGCTCCCAACTGGCAGCCCAGTATCCCCACGATGACTTGAGGACACAAACTCTCAAGATCCAGACTGGTGAAGACAACATCCAAAAACTAAGGCCATAACGTGGACAAAAAACTAAAAAAGGGCCAGCACAAATAAAGAGGATCTGGCTGACACTGATCACAGCCTTCTATAGGAAATCTGGTCCGTGCGGATGTGTCGTTGAACACGTATCTTGAGCAAGCCTACAATCAATTTCCAGTGTCAAAATTATTATAAAAAATTGCATGACTACACTACAAAATTTGCTCAGTGCTTAAGGGAAAAAGGTTGACCAGAATGAGGAGTGAAAACCACTACTGTGATATTTCTGAATACACACTTATTTTTTTGATGCAAACATGTAAACATTAGTGTCCAGCAAATTACATAACCACTAGGAAAGTAAAACACTTCACAGATATACTCAGGACATTTGTTGTTCTTGCACATCAATAAAGCATAAATGAACTAAAAAAAATGTGAGTGTTTTTACAACACCAAAAGAGAGGGGGAAAGAGCGAAATCTTAATCTCACTAAAAATATGACGACAGCTGCACTCAGATCACAGGGTTTTAGATAAGACAATGCCAAGTATTTTCAAGATCTTAAAAGGTGTTTCATAAAAAGCCATTTCAGCACAAGAAGTTGGTTAACCTTGAACAGTTAGCTAATGATCCAGCCCCCTCCAACCTTAGCAGCAGTGAATAAACAGATCTTAGCAGAGCAAAGCAAACCCAGTCAGGAGAGATGAGTGGCAATGAAATAAGCCTCGGGAAATTGCAGTGAGCAGGGAAATCAGCAACGAACTCACTGAGTGCAGTGTGTAAGAAATAATTTCTCCAGACTCTCAATGCAGTCAAACAGCTTTTGGTTCGAGATTTTCCTTCTCTCCAAATTTCTTGTTCTTTGACAAACAGCGAGGAATCGAACTATTTGATACGCTTGATGTGTTACTGCTATTTTTTAAATGGCTTCAATACTGCTCAAGTCTTCAGTAATACTTTGTAACCTGTCTAAATTCAGAAAATAGATAGAGATGATGAGAATGAAAATGTAGCACAGTGCCCTTCAGATCCTCTGTCATTTGGAATCTGAAGTATGTAATTAATGCCAGGGCATCTAGGGAACATAAAATGCAGAATGTGCAGAATCCATGGTGTGTTATCTTCTGTAACTGTAAGTACAATAAAATACCTGACATTTTATATTGATCCTTGCCTTGATATAAGAGTTATTTTGAACAATAAGTAAAATGAAAGCAGCCACCTACATTCATTTAATACTAGAATTAAGTATACATAAGCCTGCTATTACAGGGAGGCACAGGCTTGGTTCACTCTTTGGGTATAGTGTTTCTTTAAAATGAATTTATGTTCAGATATTATTGATCCCTCAGAAGTCAAGACTGGGATTAACACTCCTTTCATGCCTGGCACCGTGTTCTGCTCTGCCCTGTAACCAGTCAGCCAATACAAACTGGAAAATAGTGCTTCCTAACACTGCCTCGAGTACTGGGTGCAGTCTGGGGCACCAGTACAGAAAACACATGAAGCCATTAGAGAGCAGCCAGAGGAGGCCACGAGGATGGGGAAGGGACGGGAGAGAAAGTCACTGGAGAGAGCAGCTGGGGGCACTTGGTCTGTTCAGCTGGAAGAGTCTGAGAGGGAACCTCATTGTGGTCTTCAGCATCCTCATGAGGGGCAGTGAAGGGGCAGCTCCAATCTCTCTCTGCTCCCTGGGACAGGGACAGGGAACGGCTGGAGCTGGGCCAGGGCAGGGTCAGGCTGGAGATCAGGGAAAGGCTCTTCCCCCAGAGGGTGCTGGGCACTGCCCAGGCTCCCCAGGGAATGGGCACGGCCCCGAGGCTGCCAGAGCTCCAGGAGCCTTTGGACAATGCTCAGGCACAGGGTGGGATTGTCTCTGCAGGGCCAGGGGTGGGAGGGGATGATCCTGTGGGTCCCTTCCAGTTCAGGATAGTCTGTGATTCCCAGGGCAGAATCTGTGGCTCGTCCAAGCACATCAGCACCCGTGGCTGCAGTGCCACCCCAGCTGTGCCAAGCCCTGTGCCAAAGGCTCGTGGCTGCTCAGCCCAGCACTGACTGCTGCTGGATCCACCACAGCAGGCCGGCAGGAGAGCAGCTCTGGCAAAGGGGCCCTGTCTGCTGCAGCTGGAGCTCTGGCAGCGTGGCAGCTGTGGCCCTGCTCAGCAGCTGTGGCCCTGGCACGGACAGCAGGGCTGGTGGCCACCAACGCCCCGGACAGGGACTGGCGAGGGCCAGACTGTCTGATGGGAGTGGGGAAGATGAAACACAAACCACACGCTCAGCAGCAAGCAAAGAGTAACCTGCACTGGATTTGGCACCACGCTGGTAAAACATTCCCCACCCCCCCACCAACCCCGGGCAAGTCTGTGGCAGTAAACGTAGTGAGGAGAAAAATGCTAGGCTGGAAAAAAGGCTTCCCTTCTTGAAGACATAGGGAGCTTTTGGTACACAAGCAAACACTCCAAGTACAGTCAAAAAGTTCTCTAGAGCACCACATGAATCTCATGAGGAAACAATCGTTCCCATCAGCTGACACTGGAGCAGGCACTTCCCCACACTGAATCGGGGTGAGCAATGCATCACCCTGGTATCTGTGGCCTACCACCCCATTACTGCCTCTCTATAAAATTACATTGCTGATAAAAATTTATGTGTCAAACATTTTTGTGATTACAGACCAAAAGTCAAAATTTGCATTTAAATAGATGTATTAAAAACTCAGCAGCACAGGTAGAAGAGGGAAATGCTGTTTTAAGGAAATTTAAATAGGGAGCATGAGCACAGAAGGGATTTTTCTTCTTAAATGATTTGAACAATTTTGGTTTTATTACTGTTCTTGGGTCCAATTCAAAGTCAAGATTGGAACCATAGTATCCTGTACCCCTGGACTCATCTCAGGCTGAGCTCGAGAAAATAAATCTCTTTTCATCTTTCCATTGGGAATGACCCCATTTGTTGTAAATAAACTATTTTTTTGTTCACAATCCAAGCCCACACTTTGCACCAGCTCGCAGCCCAAGCCATATTATCCTCCTTTGCTCTCAAGTTCTTCACTCAGTTTTCTTTGCATCAGCCACCACAGGCTCAGCTGCAGCCATTGCATTTCTGCCCAGAGAGCATGGCCACTTTTGAGAGGGATTTCACAGGATATTCTGAGCTGGAAGGGACCAACAGGGATTTCCGAGTCCAACTCTTCAGTGCATCACCCGTACACAGCTCAAATCCATGACCTTGATGATATTAGCACCATGCTCTCACCAGCTGAGCTGATGAATTTTCAGTGTGCAACCTAAAAATTCACAAGAAATTCCCCCATCGCCTGACATCAACTACCCCCTTGGACTTGAACATATTTTACTGTGTCCCTTTTTATTTTATAAAGGATTCTGATGTTAAAGAAATTTTTCTTCTGACCTCTCCCTAGTATCTTTTCTTTCTTCTCATCACACACTTTTTATTTTCTGTGTGTTGTCAAGATTTAACTTTAACCCTTGCCAAAATAAAACCTGATTTTGTAATTTCAAACAGCACCTAAATCTTTGCAATGGAATGCCTGTGCCCTTTACAGTCCAGCTGGGATCACCAACACATGTTCTTGACATAAAAAAACATATAAATCAATGCTGTGCTGTGCTTTTTTCCCCTTCTTTTCCTTTCTTGACAGGCTTCCCAACCATGATAATAATACAACACAAACTCCATTACTGTTAATGGAAGGAGTTACATTTAACTGTTGTCAGTTTTAGCTCTGCCATGAGTCAGTGCCTTCCTAAACATGCTGGTTTATTCTAAGAAGAAACTGCTACAGAATCAAACCAGCTCTGGATGTAAGCACAGCACAAGCCATCAATACTAAATTACCATTTTAGGGGTGTGTTTGCTGTTCCCTTCAGACATTCTGTTCTTTCCTACAGAATCGTTTCTTTAACACGGGGAAATTCTGCCTGGGAACACAAATTTCTAGTATAAACAGAGATTAATCATGAGAGGATTTCCTGAAAAATTCATAGCAAAACTCTTCTTCTTCCCAGGTAATCTTTAAATTTCTTCAAGGAACCTTTTTCAGGGAATTTAGAAATACAGTCAGATGCATAAAGAAGATCACACAAGCAAGTGTACTTTCCTATGTTGACTCACTCTGGCCTTGCAGACAACAACTGTTACTGCCAGCAAAGTTTTCTCATTCTCCCTCCACAGCACAGAGCTGTTACCAGAGCATTCCCAGGGGCCTTAAGGAAAAGACATCGGGAACATCAGTGCTGCTCAGGAAATCACAGCAGTGCTTCCCTGCCAGTGGTGGCTTGCAGACAACCAACAGGAAACCCAGAAGTGGAGGATTAAATTCTCTATAGCAACATTTCTTCCAGCTGCCTCTCAGAGTCAGTATATTCCTCACTTTCCTTAAGCATATTTCAGGAAAACCTTTGCCTGCATTTTTCTACAGCACATATAATAGGGCCATTTTATAGAATATCGTGAGGTATTTCAATTATATATTTTACGATCTAGCACTCGGGGCATCGGCAGGGTGATTTTCTGGCTAACAGATGTTACCTGACACTCACGGATTGCTGCCTGCTCTCCTTTTTCTTGAAGCCAGCAAGCAGCAGCAGTGGGATGCGAGGGGCAGGTGTGAAATCCCAGCTCAGGTCAAGCCCAGTTGAAGCAGGGCTGATGTCCAGCCTGGTTAACTCCACCAGGACAGCACAGCCTGATGGAATTAACCCCAGCAGCCGGAGACAGAGGGGCTGACGAGGCCGCACAAACACCCGCGCCCTCCTCACTCTGCTCACTCCATACTTCCCCTTCCTAAATTGATTTCAGAACATATTAAATCTTCAGAACTGTTTCCTATCCCTCTTTGCTCCATTTTTTCCAGGGGTTTGTCTGCTTTTTTTTTTTTTTTTGTCAACTGTTGCACACACAGCACCGCTTTCATTAAATTGTCCATTAAAAACCTCATTTTGTAGGATTTCTGCACAAAGATATCTAAATATCTAACTTCTCTCAATGTTAATGGGATTGGGGCACTACAATAAAATCATGGATCTCAGCTATAATTTTAATATATATAAATGAAAACTTGGGGTTTTATTTTACCCTCACAGGATATATAATTTAGAAGTCATTTAGGGTTTGGGAGTTTCTAATGGACATAAATTTACAAAGCTCACAGAAAATTTAATATCTCTTCAGTGAGCCTCGCAAAGATTTTTTGAAGTTTCCTTTCCCTTGACCATCTATAATACCCTTTTCTACTTTGTTTTAATACTATTTCCAAAAGCAATTGATTTAATGTGAGGCTATATCTCTGAATACACATTAATAAAATTTAACTATTCTTATTCAAGAAACCAGACAGAAAGAAGTTGCTAATTTCTATCATCCATCTCTTGGCCTTCCCATTCAACCACATGGCATTCTTTACTTACTCCCTTGTCTATTCTGCGTGGGTTTTTTTGCAACACATATAAATAATAAATATAAAAATATTTAGGGACACACGGGGTTTGGACTACGTTACACATTAGCATGGGGCATTGAAAAAGAGTCAACCCTTGATCTCTACCTTATATTCTTCATGTACAGAGGAAAAAATTGCAGCTTTTGGGTTGTCATCCACAGGAGCTTCCCTGTGGGTGATGGTCTCGGATCACCTCAGCTGCCACCTCGTGCCACTGGACATTCCCCACCCAGAGTGGGCAGAGCAGCCAGGACAGTCTGAGAGCACTGAGCCCCTCCATCCCACTGCAGTTTGGACAGGAAAATCCTAACCTGGCCCTGGAAGTCTGGTATTACCCGTCTTTCCAAAGAATTCTGTTGGATTCTGTCAGAGTTCACTGAGACAAACGCACCGCAAAGCCTCAAAGTCCTCCCTGTGTCTGCACCGGGAGTGCCCTGGTGGAGAAACCTTTCCCTCCTGCCCCCACTGACCTCGCTGTGACATGGATTGGTAACACAAGACTCCTCTCCCAAACTGCCTTTTTGGAAAGAGATTGAACTTTCTACAAAATGCACACTTTGCACGTTCTGCCCTGTTCAGTGTATTTTCTGGGCAGGGCATGTGAAGGCAGAGCCCATCTCGGGGAGCTGTCACACCTGCTGAAAGCTCCTGCATCCCACCCGAGCCCTGACTGAGCAACAGGGGAAGAAGGAGTGGTGGCAGAGACCACTCCAACCAGAGGGGCAGAGCCAGGATAGTGCAAAATTCCTGTCCTGAACCTCTACTGACACACAGGGGGAGCCAAAGGTGTCAGGATCATCTTTAGGAATGATGTAACAACCTCAGCATCTCGTTAGTGCAGAAGTTTCTTCCCTCCCTCTGTAAATACCACAGCAAAAAGCGTTCCATGAATAATGCCCACCCAGATCCCTCAAGAGCAGACCAAGGCTGAGACCTGAAGAGTTTCACATGCACTGTCCTGCAATAATTCTCTTTCACAGAGCATCTGTAGATTGATCTGGCCCACAAAAATCCTGTGCTGGCATCTAGAACAAATAATGAGGTTTTCCCTGGTACCACAGCCTCTGAACACTGAAAGATTTTCCTTCTTCTTCCCTCCCCAGCTCTCTTAACATCCCCTCCTCTGGAGAGCAGGGCATTAGCATTCACTAACTGCCTCCTTGGAAAGGTTTAATCTCCTAGCAATTACCAACAGCAGAGTTGCATTAGAAGTACAGTATGATAAATACTGCAGAGGTCTCACGGCTGTTTGTGGCTGAGTTTTAATCCAGGCACACCCGAGGGGAGCAGGGATGTCCCGGTGCCGCCTGTCCCTGCAAGGTCAGCTCCAGAGCCAGCACCACGGACAGAGGCACACAGGGACAGACAGACTGCTGGGACATGCTCTGGGTCTGCTGCCACCGACACAGAGCCACCAAGGGAGATCCTGGCACCTGCCAGAGTTTCTGATCAACCTGAGGGTGCATTAGTACAGGTTATAACCCTGAATTCCACTGATTTTAAGTGGAAGCCCTACTCAAGTACTAAAGGAAGTAAAGAACGTGTGCGATCTGGATAGAAAACAGACTGTACATCGTGTCTGCACCTAGTCAGCTGCAGCTGTGAATGCTCCAGGCTCAAGGAGGAACTTTAGGCCCTAGTCACCATCCTTATGGGGAAAAACTGCTGGAGACCAGAGCTGCAAATGCAAGAGAGAACAGCCAGATCAGAACTTCACAGAAATACACTGCTGCCCTGGGATGTGAACCACTTGGCATCATATTTTCTCTCTTGTGAGAAAATCCAATTCCAAGTGGTTCACATCCCAGGGCACACTGCAGTATGTACAGTCTGTTTTAATTACCCATTTCATAACTGGATTTGTTTCAGCAGGTGCTTTAAATCTGGAGATGTCTACGTGATAATTTGTTCCGTCTCAAACTTTTACCACCACACAAAATTACGACAAAAAGGCACGGGCCTTCCTTGTAGCTGTTGTAAAAGGTGAGACACTACAAGAGAAATCCTTGCAAACACAAACTAATTTTCCAGGGCCCAAAGAGGACAATTCAGCTATTACACACATATTCTGAAACAAGAGCAGGCAGCACACTCCTGGGATGTTTCTGAGCATGCCACCTCTACCAATCTCTGTGCAAACAAGGATTTTCTATGCTGGGCACAAGGGCTCCTCCCTGCTGGGTGACCTAACAGCTCAGACACCAATTTCCCCAGCAATGAGAGCACAGAAACTACATTCCTCTGCTCTTTGTTTGAATTCACTACTTCTGGTGACCAGGAGTAACATTCAGCATGACAAATAATTTAATGAACTACTAATTCAGAGCTGACCTTCTCTGAAAGTACTGTTTAATTACCCAGTGTTTCTGAAGTCAGGCAGAAGAATGTTAAACCATTTCTGAACAGGTGCAGGAAGCACACGTTAATTTTAATAGCAAAGGTCATTACATGGGTATTTCTGCACTTTTTCCTGGCATCTCTCCTGTCAGAGAATTACTTAAGTATGTTTAGGAAGACAAGGAGGAAAAAAAAATATTTCATGTTCTTTCAGCTTAGCAAAGTCTTGTCTTCTACCTCCTTTTTTCCCTTTTTATTTTTAAAGAGTAAGTCTAAACCCAGTGATGAAAGAGGAAATACATTATCTTGCAAACTGTAGTGGTGAGATTAGATTAGTGCCTACATAGCTAAGAAGTACTTGTAGTATGTGTTTTCATACCAATGTGTAAAAAAACTTCAAAGCAGAATGAAGACATATTTTCACATAAACCTGGAAAAAGCCCCATAACAAAAACACTTCACTCGTTGAGGAGGAAAAAGAATTCAGCAAATTAACCCGTGTTTGACAATCAGCATTGTAAAAATTATTTGTCTAAAGAAAGATCAATTTCTTTAAAATCTGTGGACATGAGATAGGAACCAATAACTTTGCAGAGAAATAAGGATTTCTTGGCCTGTCTAGCTTTATCTTATCAGATTCCAGAAGTGGGGTTCATGTTAGAGACTACTTCTTTTTAAAATCTTATTGCCTGAGGAAGTGTGAAAACAGCCTCAAGAAATAGTCAGCTCTAACAATATCGAGCTTATTCTCTCCCTCTCTTTTTGTTTCATCCTTCAGGCTTTGAAGCCTTTCTCACAAGGAGTATAAAAGTTGCCAAGCCCAGTGAGAACATCCAGAATGTACCAGAAACAACTCCTTACCACCATGTTTTCCTAAGGTACCAAATTACATCTCTTCCTTCCAATGACACTTCATTTGTATAGAAGGTGGGCAATGGGAGGTGGGGATCACATTTTCAAGCTTAATAAAAGTGCTGCAACTGTAAAATTCATTTTCTGGTTAAAAAATGCAGTAGGGGATTTATTCTTAAGGCCAGTGAGGTTGGTAGTTGCAGTGGATGGGCTTTTTAGGGTGTGGTGGAGCTGGATTTGTTAATTTTGTTTTTTAAGGTTTTTTAAAACCAGAAATTAGCTAGGAAGTGTCAAGACTTTATGGAGCATCCCTAAAGAACAAAGTGAGCACCCCTGTAATCACTGCTTCAAGAATAAATAAAATCAAAGGGTTTTTTCCTTCTTCTTCTGTCCAAAATAACACACACCAGCTTTTATAACCTTTATCCTACATTCAGAGCAGTAGTTCTCCAGGGAATGTTAAAATAGCTCATCTGCCCCATAGCTTTACACACTGGAGTCTGGTTCCACAAGTCAGCATCCCCTCCTCAGTGACAGAACAGTGTTTCATTAAGAGCAAAGTGCTATTTTTTTTACACAGGGGGGAAAAAAAATATCACTAAAAAGCGAAAGGGTATCAGAGTGATCCTAGAGAATATCAGCTAGGTAAGGTGCATTACACTTGTTGAAAATCGCATTGTTCTTATTTAACTGGCTGTCCCTACCACACTGAGCAAATCCAGCTAGATGCCAGGCTGGAGGGAAATTTCATGCCTTGTTGTCACAGAAAGGCTTCTGGCACCAGTACAAACACTGATGCCAGAGAAACCACTTGTCTCATGAAGTGTCTCAAAGAAAACTTCCCCTGTTGTTGGCATGGGCATGAGAATCCTTCTGGCACTCTGCTTTTGAAACCTTGGCTGTCACGCACTGGCTGCTGGAAATAGATTTTTGATTATAAAAGCAAACTTAAGTTGATATCAGCATTGACAATCAATTTCCTAATCCCTGACTGGCTGTGTAAAATCAAGATTTCNTTTTTAAGCAGAAAGGCCTCGGAGTGGGAAGGAGGATGCAGCAGCTCTTTGCTGACTTTCCTAATGCTGTGTGAGATGCCAAGGCAGTGTCTTGGGCAGAGAGAGTTACCCATGTAGCAGGGCTGCCCTTTCCAGTGCTCTCCTCTCCTCCTAAATGCTGGCCACAGTGGTCCCACAGTTGCCCAGTTCATCACATCAGGGCCAGCTGATGCAAACGAAACTAACTCTACAAAACACAATTCATAATTCATTTCCAGTCAGAGAAGCTGCCTGATTCAGCCAACAGTAAAAACAATATTATTTTTATATTCCTGCCTATTCCGGGATTTTATTACCAAGGGTGTTATTTAAGCTCCAGTAGAACACACTGGGAGATGCTGGATACTTTAGATCCAGGCTCCACAGTGAAGAATGTTTTTGTTGAAGCTGTGATATTATTGCTCTGAAACAATCAATGGCTCAATAATTTCAAAGATTGTTTTGAGGGTTTTCTGGGTTTTTTGGGGTTCTTTTTGGTGTACAGGCATGCAGCTATTAGTAAGGACAACATTTTGAATCAAGTCATCCTTAGGTCATGCCAATTAATAAACACATTCTGTTCTACAATACTAAAATTGCCAAAAAATCCCCGTATTTCAATAAATCAGATGACTATAAATCACGTTTTTACTGAAACAAACATGAGATAATGGGAAATATAAGTGACCATAATCTTTCCTAAGCAGGCCCAGATTATTAGTGGTTGTGTTAAATATAGAAATTCACATCCAAGCCATTAATGCATGCTTAAAATGCATCAATAATTCAGTAATTGTTAAGTTCAACCTGTGAAATCGCCTTTTACAGATAATATATAGCACAGAACTGTTAGACCATAAGCCATAAAGTGTGAAAAAGATGGAAATATGGCCAACTCTGCCTTTTGTGCACATCAGCATAACTCAGCACGTTTCAGAGCTCACACTGCCCAGCCCGTTCCGAGAGGCTCCTGCAGCAGAACAGCCTCTATTTGCAAAGCTCTGACCTCCCATTTGGAGGGTGTGATGCTGCAGAAACTGGTGGGATCAGCAGTATGGAAATGCTACACCCTGGCACAAAAACCCAGCCATACCTCGAACTGAGGAGCAGGCAGTGTTTTGTGACACTTGAATTTCCACCCAGTGACTCTGTGCTAAAGGAAAATATGAGAAGGCAAAGCACTCTGTGTGTCTCACACGTAGAGGCACTAATAGCTCGCTCCCACCATGGTGCCTGGGCTCCTATAGTTTTATCATTAAAGATTTTGGTCAGTCAACTGTGGTGGCAATTATCACATAAATTAACTGTGAGACAGGAAAACCAGAACCTAAGGGAAAAAAAAAAATCTCATCTCCAGCAACAAAGTACAGGACTTCATTTTCCAATAATATTTTCAAACCTAACACCAATGATGACCCAAGTTTTTTTCCTGGAATATTGCTTAGGTCACAGAAAGAAAGTCTATTAGTGAGTGCATTTACCCCCTGGGATCCAGCTTTTATCTGCTGGCCTGTCAGAGTAAAACAATTTTGAAGATGTATTTTCAGATACAGGTGATTAGCACAGCAAGGAAAGCAGCAGAGTGCAAATTCTTTTTCAGAGAAGTGTTACTGCCAAGGAGTGTAGGTAAAAAGAAGGAAAAGCAAAGAAGGAATCAGTTTGGATACACTGGGCTACAGTGATCACATTGTTTTGGGTTGTGGGGATTTTTGTCTGCGGTTGGTTGGGTTTTTTTAGATAAGGTTATTCTGCTCTAAAGTAGTTCATATCCTGCTCAGTTCTGCATGGGAATGTTATCTTTTCAATGCATTCAGCTGACAATGCAAATTTCTAAGAGAATCCTAAACATTGTCTTTAGACAAGTGTTTAAATAAGGGCACCTTGAGATTTCACTACTCCATTCCATCGCTCCAAGATAGGTTTAAATTTTATTTCTGCTGTCCTTGACAGAGTAGGGCTAATTTATTTTTTGACTTTTTTTAAGATCTCCAACAGAGAAAACCTCTCCCTGGCACTAAATGATGTTAGCTATTAGGAGGTTTGCCGTGCATTTGTTCTCTGGTTTAGGATATTTTCTGTTCATTTAAATTCTAAGTTCATCCTTCACACAAGGAAAAGACAAAATTCCCTAACTGTTGTGGCACAGATGTTATTTACATGTATCAACATGTAGGAGCCTGAAATACTTGGAGATCACTCTGGGCAGTTGCTGATATAAATGAAAAGGCATGACTCTCAGCTAATTTAATTATGTCAATCACTACTCCCTGTAAAGTAATATTCTCTCCTCTCCTTTTCTCTTCTTGCATCTCTGCTCAAGTGTCTAATGATGCTGCAGGAAGAGGCTGAGGCCTGAAGAAGTTACATAAACCTCTAACACTGCCTCTGTTGCATAATTAACCCTCAGGCTGCTGAGGATGGACAGGACCCCGGGCGTCACGCAGGGATACCTCGAGCTGCCCAGGACAGTGTCCAGCCAGCTCTGGCACAGCCCCAAGAGCCCAGAGCTTGCCCAGGTAACCAGCCCTCAGTGCTCAGCCTGCCTCACAGTGGGAAATGTCTCCTGAGCAGAGGGAACCCCCCAGTGCCAGTTTGTGCCCAGCGCCTCTTGATGCCACCAGGCCCCGCTGACAGCTCCTGGCACCCTGTCCCCAGGCACTCAGGCACACTGGGCAGGACCCCCGAGCCTCCTCCTCTCCAGGTCAAGCAGTGCCACATCACCCTTGCCCTGGGGAGGCCAGACTGGCCCCAGAACCCCAGCGTGGCCTCCCCAGCGCTGAGCAGACAGAAGGACCCATTCAGTGTGCCAGCAGCACTCCTCCAGCAGCCCAGCACACCATCCAGCCTCTCTGCCATGAAGGCACATTGCTGGCTCTTTTAGCATGCTGACAGAGAGTTTTTCTTTTGCTCTTTCGGTAATATCACCGATTTTTTTTTCACTACATTTGTGGTCCCTCCTTAAGTCCACCATCCTCAGCTGCATTTTCTCATTGTTATAGAGAAAACACCATCCCACACTGTGAGGGTAGGCAGGCCCTGGCACAGGGCGCCCAGAGAAGCTGTGGCTGCCCCTGGGTCCCTGGAAGTGTCCAAGGCCAGGCTGGATGGGGCTTGGAGCCATCTGGCATAGTGGAAGGTGTCCCTGCCCATGGCAGGGGTGGCAGCTCTTAGTCTCTTCCAACCCAAGCGCTTCTGTGGGTCTATAATTTCTCTAAATCATGATCCTAGTAACACAACCAGAGTTTATATTTAAGGCCTATTCTTCCCTGTAAGTGACTGCTTCCCCAACACCCTCCCTGAAGCACTGGAGAGTCACAGAGGGAGGTTTATAACGGTACCATTGGAAGATCTGGGATCTGTGGTGGGGCCCCTCTTCTATTTTTACATGCAAACCTCCATACTGCTGCTGAATCAGAGGCCTTTAAGGGTTAATAAACTACAAAACATAGGTTTGGAAGTTATAGAATGAAAATAATTTGTCACTGTCCCCATATCATCACAAAATGATGATACTTGGAGATGTCAGATTACAGAATTCTACGTAAGAAGAAGAAAACTGACTAATTGCTAATTCTGCTGTTCCTCTTCCAGGCAATGGAATTCTTAAGTATCTTCCAAATGACAAAAACAAATAAAACATTTTTCTTTTTGGTTTTGCTTGCTTCATGCCCACAGCACCACAGAGATATTCCCTGACAAAAACACTGGAAGAACCAAGGAGATTGGAGAGGATGTGAAATAAACCCAAGACATTAGGGAAAACTTGGCACACAAAGGAAACACCGCACGAAACCCCACCCACAAATCAGACCTCCAAAACTTTTAAAAGCAGTAGCAGCCAAAGAGCTGAGATGGCAAATTAATCCAAGTTTGAATCTAACTTCCCGTGATCAATTATCAGTTATTCCAGGGTTGTTTTCTGCTCTGTCAGTCTCCTGTCCTGCAGCCCTGTGCCAGACTGGGAGGTGGGAGAAGTCAGTGGGAGATACCTCTCTCCTCTACACACAGCAGCAATGGCTTGTGAATAACATGCAGGTGTTACAAGGCTTGTTTCACAGGCTGCTGCAATGATTACATGTCATTAACTAAAAAAAGAAAAATCCGAAATTAAAAAAAAGGAAGTCTCAAGACAAATTTCAGTTATTACAAGCTTAGTCCACTGCCTTTGCAGATGGGCTTGTTGCAGGCTCCCTTCACATGAACAACGTCCCTAACAGAACTGGGCAGACCAGGACCAGGGATAATCAAGAAAATGGTATCACTGAAAGTACTGAAAACCCCAGGGAAAATCAGTGTCTCTGAGTCTGGATGAGGGCTCCTTCTGGAATGTGTTCGATGTCATCCCGCACCCCCCGTGCAGGAGAAGTGTGAGTGACTCCCGAAACACTGAATCTTCAAGCTGTACATCTGCAAGAATAACCCCCCCAAGAACCAGGATTTACTGAGGACTGGCATGAATCTTCATGTGGTGCCTATTTGTGCCCTACTGGCTCCAATCATTCTGACTCAAAAAAAAAAATATTTTTCTTGTGCTAAAGGATAGAGGAATCACTTTAAATATGAAAATGTGTTTTAAAGGCTCATTGTGTACAGGGCATTTGCACACTGAGAATCTCAAGTAGCACTTTAGAGAGAGTTCTCAGACAGCTGATGTACTTTACCCTGGAGTACTTCTACCATTGGTTTGATATATTTGTTTATGCATTTTATAAAAACTCTTAGTTCAATAAATGCTGCAAGATCAAATAGCATGCTTTTGAATTATGCAAAGTTCTATTATACATATTGTAAATAAACTCCATGAAACATTAATCAACTTCAGGATGGTTTCATAAGGGCTCTGTGCAGTGCTTTCTCTTTGGTATATTTTGAGCATCACAATTTTGTTGTAGGTTAAACTTTTCCAGAAAGGAAACTACTTTGGCATCAAGACACATGCAACTCTCTCAAGTGAAATACCATTTAATTTACCTTTTATGCCAAAGCATGAGCAATGTAAAGCCACCGAAATGAGAAATGAAGTACAAATCACCACATCTATCTCAGTATGTTTAACACCATCGAATTGTTAACACTAGACCTGAGACAATCCTGACGTTATTGGCATTTTAATTCCTCTCTGATGTCACTACAACAGAAACTCTCCTGGCTCAACAACTGATCCTTTGCCCTCATTAAAACAAACAAAACCTGTCGTCTGTGAGCAGCTGTTAGCAACTAAAGGTGGAGAGCACAGTGCTTTTCTGCTTGAAACACATTTAGCACTTTGCATATGAAAATGTCTGATACGACTTTCTAAGTGAATTTCAGAAAGAGCAGAAAATTCAGTTTAAAAAATCCTTAGATAATAACCCAACAAGAAGCAAGGGAAAGTAAATGTACTCACACCACATGGGTCTTGTGCTTTAAATATAATAGAGGATGAATTCTAATGGGTGGTAAACACTCCCAGGAGATGATTTTGAACTGAGAATTAACTTGAGAGTTATGGCACTGAGTAGAAACCTCCAGATGAACTGCAGGAGGCTTTGTTTCTGTTTGGGTTCTGGGGCCTGGCTTTTTTTGTCTCTTTTTGAACACTCAGAGCAAAGGACTCCCCTTTCCCCCTCGCTCAGAGGATCTTCCAGTCTGCAATCACTTAAAATAGAACCAGGATGAAATTGCATAATATCAAAAGTCACACAATCCATAACGAAATAGAAAAAGGAATTTATCAGCAAACCGTGAAGTCACAGACACTAAAAGAAAATTTAATTCTAAAATGTCCTTTTCTGTTATACAATACAGACTTGGTGCTATCAGAACTCATTTCACGAGTTCTACATTGATATCAAGAAAAAACCTCAACAACTACCCAAAACAACACACAAAACAACTGGGTTTTCCTTATTTTAAGAGCTAATGAGGGAAAAATGATGCAGGAAGACAGATTCCTGCACACAACTATGAGGAGATGCCTGTAACCCTTATTTTCTTCTGACAGACAGACTTAATTACAAACACATCTAACCTCAGAAAAAAGGTTTTAAATATAACTCCTACATTATTATATTTTCTATATTTATGCAAGTATTTTGGCTATAAAAAGGAAATTATTTTAATCAAGGGATTAATGAGAAAACTTGACATTCAAATTAGCTGTTATTCAACTACAGTTGACAAGTATTTTTCAGGAAGTTAATTTAGTTTCCTTCTCTCTCTCTATTTTTTTTTTTTCTTCCTCCACTAACTCATCACAGGAAGAGTTATTTTACCTTATGGGCACTGATTTCCAGTCCCAGGCTGTTCCACTAAAGGGCAGCAGAGCAGCCAAATCCCAGTGAGCTGGTGCTGCTGAGCCCAGCCAGCCCATCTGTGGGTAATTTCAGCACTCACAGATGCACCAATAACCACTGGCAAAGCTGATCTAGCACAGGCTCAGAGTTCACTTCAGACAGATGTTCTGGCAAAGCAGGAGAGTTAAAATTAAAAAAAAAAAAAAAAACAACTAAAATCCAATAAAGAATATCACTATTCTCTACTCGGGGAGCAGTGCTTTGCCCTCCAATGTACTTGGAACAGTGAAAAATGGCATCTTTTTCTTCACGAAGTCCTTGCATTTCTCCAGTTTTCCTCCCTACTCCGGTGAGTCACTCCCTTGCTAGCCCACCTCACTTATTTATTTGGTTAGTTGCTTGCTAACTGCAGCTTATTTGCACTTAAAATAGTCATTATCTTCCGGCATATCTAAATAATTAGGCTAATGACAGCAGGTTTATTTCTGTTGATTCAATAATGCATCACAGATAATATCACCATCCCCAAGTCTGCTCATTTAGGAGTCATTAATAAGGCCTTCCACCAAATGGCAGAGTTGGCTGCATTCAAATAGAATAATGAGGATGCAGTTAGCTTTGTTTCATTTGCTCCTGAATTCTTATGTAAATGGGTTTTTCCTCCAGTGTTTCTCTATTATATAAACACCCAAATTTACTCCAAAAATGAATGAAAAATTGCCTTCTCTGTGCTCAGCTGAATTTAGGAATGCTGGGAAAAATAAGCAGCAAATAAATACTGTGGCCTATACCATACTCTCATATTAATGATATTTATTATTGATCATATTATTATATTGATTATATCCACAAAACAGTGTCAGCCCACTCCAGGTCACAACTACTCTGGGCAGCAGAAGACAAAAAGAGTTGATTAAGGCTGGAGATTAAAAAGAAAAGCCCATTCCCACACAGATACCAAACTGACCACTCCTTGATCTTTGGCCGAGAAAACACTTAAATTATAAGATCGTTAAAAACAGTTATTCAAATAACTGGAAGGGTTGTCTGACTAAAATGTGTTTTAATGGTTTTTCCAGTCTTGGACTTATAATTGAAGTCATGAACCTATCCTCAGAGGCTGCAGGAGCACAGAAGGGGATATACAGAACGTACCAGGTTTGCTTCTGGGGCACGTGAACTGCCAGCAAGAAGAAACACACTTGGATTGAAAGCATTTCCCTTCCCACCAGCACTGCCCGGCAGAGCAGCTGGATTACAGCATCATTGCTAGTTGCCTCCTATGAAATATGGATTTTTTTCTACCAGTAATAAAAAAACCCAAAAAAACCACAAAAACCCACACCAACAAAACACCAAAAAAAAAAAAAAAAAAAGAGAGGATGGGTTAGCTAAGTATCAAAGCTGAGTGAAACTGCGTCCTACATTACAGGACCCCAAGATGAGGTTTACCTGAAAGCCAAGGCACTGATTTTCTCCCTAAACAGATCAATAAACCATTTTGGAATCTAAAAGAATGGGATCCAATTTGATTCAATAGAAAATGGCTTTCAAGAAAACTATTGCTACTGTAAAAAATTTAAACAGTATTCTTTCATCATAATTCAACAAATACATTTTAAAAGCCATCGAATATCAGAAATGTTGATTTCGGTCTTTAAATTTCCCATTATGTATTTATAGATACACAATTTCTGTATATAAAAATAACATAACCAAGAGCCACACACAAGATTCATAAATACG
Organism: Tichodroma muraria; assembly: GCA_013390105.1. NCBI lineage: Eukaryota > Metazoa > Chordata > Aves > Passeriformes > Sittidae > Tichodroma > Tichodroma muraria. Next base: position 179,336 of record WAAG01042582.1, on the reverse strand, counting down.
TTTCCAATGCCATATATCAGAGGAGCTGTTTTAACTGGATTGCATCAGTTAAATTCCTCTGTCCAGCAACAATCACCTTTAGATGTTTATGAAAGAATACAAGCACCAGTGTTGCCCACAGTAAACTGCAGAGGGACATCCTGCATTTTGTTGTGCAAGAAATGTCATACGCTAATTTAGACAGTTATTCCTCACTTGCTTTTATTGCTTGGATCTGAACCATCCAGAGGAAAAGCTGTTGAATAGCACGAAGAGAGCCACGCTTTTCATGAGTCACTGAGTGCACAGTCCCTGCTTTATGAGTCATATCATTAGAACATCAATATTCAAATCAATATCAATAATCATTTCAATCTATCCTTTTCTCCCATTTCACTCATCTGTCAATCCTTGCCCAAGGGAAAGGCCTGCACCGTGCATTCCCTGTCCCCCGTGCACAGCAGCTCCTCCACCCCTCTGAGCACTCCTTCCACCCTCCCCTCCACTCCTTCCACCCTCCCCTTCCACCCTCCCTCACCTCTGGGAGACACGGGGTGGCCAAGATCTGTGCACAGCAGCACGTGTAAAACCAATTCCCACTCCAGCAGAGACAGGGCTGCATTTTCTGTGTTGAATGCCTTCTCTCAAAGTTGCTAAATATTCAATCTGCTTTTTCTGACAGCTGTCAAGCATGGAACTAATGCTGCTGAGAACTCCATCTGATGTTTCCAAAAAAACCCTTCTGAGCAATAATAGTCACGCACGCCCTCATCAAGAAAGATTTCCATCTATTATGAAATTCTCAAAGTGAATTTTATTCTGGCACTTAATCCTTCAGCTTTCTGCACTTCTCCAGTCAGTTTTAATTCTGCCTGCTTGGAAAAATCCTGTCTCAACAGAAATACGTGTCATTATTTTGTCCCTTTTACAAACGGAACACTATAGATTCCTATGGACTCCCCTCCATCAATCAAGCCCCTTCACTGTAAAACATCACCATTTATTCGTTCCAGTGAAACACTGGCAGATCCAGTGGATTCATTACACTTCAGCCTCCTGGTTCAGGGATGTGCCCCTAAAATCTCCCCATCACTTCTCCTCTCTGTGCCGAGATGCAGATCCTAATTTCCAGTCTCCACTACCAAAGTGTGTCTAAGGCTGCTGCTCTCTTCTGGGTCTGGCTGCATTTTCCCCCTGCCCTCCTTGTTTTTCCAGTGAATCCCACTCCTCTTTCCTCAGCATAACCTATATCTGCCATCTGCACCATGTCCTTTTATCAGCAATGACTGTATCTGCCACAGAAAGGACTGAGAGATCTTGATTCCATTCTATTTCTTGAACAACTGTGTAATAAAGTGGGTTTTGCCTTCCAGTTCATCTTTCTTGCAGGTGTCCCACTGATATTGCAGTTCAAGCAGCTAATCCAGCCCCCTAAAGAATGGATCTTCGTATGAGAACCTTTCCAGCTTTGCTGCAGAGAACATTAGTCCTTGGAATTTTGGAATTGGGCTTATTTTCAGGTTAGAATATTCTCAGGTGGCCTTTCCACATGTTTTAGGGGTTTTACTCTTTCCATCCTGCACTATTAGCAATAAAAAAATTACGTTGTTTTTCTCCCCTCTGTTACTTCAGCACTGAACTCAGAGAGCCCACAAAGGAAGGGACAAAATCTCCCTCTGGAATGCCGCATGAATCCATGCAGGACTTCATTCCAGATCTGAGGGAAGCAGGAGAAACATCCCATAAGAAGGAGAAGTAGGATGGAACAGAAAGGAGTGGAAGAGAAATGTGCCTGGGACAGACTGATGGAATCTCCAGAGGGTGCAGACAAAACAGGGCTTGGGATAATTTCCCCACTTTGAACAATAAAAAAAGGTCTCCCAAGAAGCCACAGAGGCAGTGTTTGGATACCAGGAAGGAGCATTAGTGAGGGGGCTGTTTACAAGGATCTGCATTTGGGACCAGTGTTCTGAAAGAAATAATTTATTGACATCTGGAGACAGAGGACAGTCAATTTAAATATGGGCCATTTTCTTTAAGAATATGAATCATGAAAAAGTTGCCTCCTATTACATCAAAGTGTCTTTCAGGGAAAACTAGATGATGATACAAATACCCCTAAACCTACAGAGGATCAGTCTATTTCATTTTACTGCACATCAGCTGGTACAAAATATTTTTAGCATTTCAACAAGTGAACTTTAGAGCTGCTTCAAAAGTACTCTCTGAAGAATGTTACTGCTCTCTCCCTCTGGTACCCAACAAAGCTGAAGTAAAACCCAACTCTAATGTCATTCACCAAGTTGTGCCAATGCAGGTTTCCTGTGGTAGTTAAACATCAAGTCTAAACGAGTGTTTTTTTATCCACAACTTACCAAACACAGAGTGTGCTGTTCTGAACCTGCAGCTTGTAAATCTATATCCTCCTGAACACATTCCTTAAATAAACATTCCTGACTCCGTAACAGGAACTCGTATTGAGCTGCCATCAAATCACCTGTGTACTATCTGCTTTCATTAGTTTTAGTGGTTTTATTGTCTTATTAGCTCTCATCATCCTTTTATTTCTCCAGGTAAGTGTTATTTGAAGCCCAGTGATTCATGTATTCAGAGTTTCTGCCTTGAATGACAAAGACACCTCCATGAAGCTGATTCTGCCCTGATCCATCCAGCTCCTACTGCCAGATTATTCAACTGTTTTAGCAGAACTGATCCCCTCAAAGTGTGATTAGAGCAGAGAGGGGAGTAGAGCCCAGGCCCAGAGATGGGACTTCAACCACTTCATCATTTCCCCTCTGCCTTTGGGTTGAATCCCCTGCAGATCTTGCTATTTGCATGAGATTTTTGAGTAATTCTATTTCACATTTTTGCTGCTAGGTTTTATCCATGGTGCTCCTGCCTCCTGGATGCTTTTCTTTACAGCTCCCTGTTGTACTACTAGTGACCAAAGTGCAAAGAAGCTTGTCAGACAAAACAAGGCCTGTTGCCTGCAGGAAAAGATTTGGAACCAGAAAATACGAATATTTGGAAACCGTAACTCATGCTGAAATTTTCTTTTGGGTCTAAAGGAATCTGAGTGGCAAAGCAATTGATTTGTTCTTCAATATCCTAACCTGGCTTACACAAAAGACAGAAAACCATCTTAAATTATTTTGTCTCTGTGATTTCTATTACTTGTAGGCTGTGTGGATCTAAAAATCAATAGCACACAACATCTTGGTCTTGATAAAAACATAATTAGTGAAGGATTTCAGATCAATTTTTTTCTCAGTTTAGGCCCTATATTTTTTTTTTCCTTATAACTGTGTCATTTAGCTGTGCAAACTATCCTTCAAGATAAGGGAAAAAAACACCCCAAAAAGAAACTCTCAAACTAACAAAACCACTCTGCCAGTGCTTCTCTTCTCTTTTCTAGGTGTGCTCATAAAACAGTTCCTCTGGGGTGCAGATAAGGAAAGCAGAAACTTTACAGTGAAGAAAGCCAGGAGTTTTACAGGGTGTGGCAGGGTAGGGTTAATTTTCATCACGGAAGCCCATGTGGGGCTGTATTTTGGATGTGTGACCAAACCACTGCTGATAAAAGTGTTCTTGCTATGGGCAGGCTATGGCCGAGCAGTGTTTGCACAGCATCAGGGTTTTGTTTTGGTTTTGTTTTTTCTCACTCTCCTCCTCAACCAGTGAGCTGGGGCAGCACAAGAATTTAGGAGGGGACACAGCCCTCCCTCTGCACAGGAACTCTTGTTCTTTGACCCATCTGCCCAAATTTGCCCTGATCAGTGTGCAATGGTTGCTGGTAGGTCACAGACAAACTGCTCTCATTAATGCATTAACAGATGGAAATGTATTTCAATAGTGTAAGAGAGAAAGGATTAACTGCTTGGTGAGAAATCCCAAATTGCCAAACCCCAGTGGTGAGTTCTAGAATGCTCCACAGTGCAGCGAGCTCCTAGAAAGGTCCACAGCCAGAAGCAGTTCTGGGAGGTACATCTCAGTTTCTGACATTAAACAGTCCTGAAGGAAAGGTAAGTGCTGCCAAATACAAATCTACTGTGCCAAACTCATGTTGTTTCACCTATTTGAATGTCTTAAATGATGTAGCATGAGGATAAACTTGTCATTTCACATCAACAGATCTTTCTTACTTCCCAGAGCTCTCCTTCCTCCCTGGAGATGCATTTTCCAGCTGCCACCCCATACTCAAAATTTAAAGACTCATCAATTATATGATTTCTAACACATCTTCCAGGAGCATTAAAAATTCCCACAAAGGATGTTGCTTATTGGTTGTGCCTGTGCTACACAGGAATTACACTGCAACACAGACTTGTGAACTCAGTAGCTAACCTCAAATGCAACGGCAGGACAAAAAGGAAATGAGATTTTCCCCACCTCTAAACTCCTGCAATCCAATGTTCCTGTTCATTTCCATGAGCAGCAGCAGTAGAGACACTCCTCCATTGGAACAGGACCAGGCTGTGCCCTGGGATGCTCAGCAGGACCTCAGATCAGGGCACAAAGAGCCATCTGTGGTGGCATTAGAATGCTCTGAATGCTCTGTGTGCAGGGACAGTGATTCCCCACTGACCACAGCCCTGAGGGACTGCATTTGTACCCTCAGGGACCACACCTGGACCCCCAGGGACCACACCTGGACCCTCAGGGACCAGACTTTTCCCCTGAGTGCCCTCCCTGTCCTTGGCCAGCCCTCCCTGCCCCAGCCATGCTCAGGCTGCAGCTGAGCCAGGATGGAGCAGCACTCACTGTGGCAGCAGCAGTGTTTCCTCCAGCAGCACATGCCAAAACTCAGAGCAGCCTGGCCAGGTTTAAAATTTGCTGTACTGAACTGCCCAAGTGCCTGTCGTGGCTGTACCTCCACTCTGCATGACCAGAAAAAGTTTCAGAAGTCTGTAAGCTCTTCAAAGAAAAGAGGATCAAGTGTATATCTTCATTAAAGGATGGTGACACCCTTGACATGACCCAGATCATCACTAGGAATGTCATATTTCAATTAGCTTTGCCCTGTGCTGATAGGACTTTGCATATCACACACTTTCCATACACATTTAATAACTGCAGGATTTTCCTAAGGAAAAAATTTCAAATTTTTATGAGACAGGAAGGAGCATGAAATTATAAGGTCTTTTTCACTGTTAAATGAAAAAATCATTAACAATAAAAGTTACTGGATTAGAGGCAGAGCAGAGGAAAGATGGCCCAAGAACGTAGGCAATGATTTGGGATTTGAGAAACATGAATTCAAATCCTAGCTCTGCTATAGTCCTTCTCCTGGCACATCACTCAGGCTGCTCAATTTTCTGGCTTCTCCTTCTGTAATAAAGAGATAATAGCACATACTAATCTCACAGGAATATTAGGACTTGATATCTCTTAAATGCCACGGAGCTGTGGAAATGAACTTGATCAAAACCCCCTTAATGCTGCAGTCTGGAGAATATCCAGAGTGCAGACAATTGCCAGTGGAAGTATTTTGAGTGTTTACATGCATGTGGAAATTTTCATAAAGCCTGAATAAGAAAATGTCTGCACTGTGATGCTTATAAAGGAAGTATCTGTGGTGTCAGAAAACAGGCTGCTATGTACAGTAAATTCACAGGCTAAGGCCAGGCTGTATTTAACCCCTAAAGCTTTTACTTGGTTAACTCAAAACACCACTTGGAAAGACAGAGAATTTAGAAAGTTCACAGAAGAATCCATCACAAAGAAATAAGGACTGAAATCTTAGAAGAATAAGGAATTAGGAAATTGCTACGATATTTCTTTACATGCATATTTGTGTACAGCCAAGGGAAACTTACAATGCTAGTTTTAGTTACAGACTTATAATTTGTGATAATCTACAGTGATATTTCAAAAAAACCCTCGTGTTAGGAATCTGCCTCTTGTTTTCAAGATGTCCTATTCAATTCCAGCGAGCCTTATGCTCCTGAATCTGCTTTAAGAGAGTAACTTGAGCTGCCCAAATAAATACAACAGTGCAAAAACAAATAAAATATTGAGCACCCAAATAAATAAAACAGTGTAAAAGCACGATCTAAACAAGGACAGTGTCTCCCTTTATTTCTGTAGGAAGATGATGGTTTCAGTGAACTCAGCAGAACCACTGATACTCTGGTTTGTACCCACTTTTGTAGCCCTTTTACCACTTAGGTAATGACAAATTATAGCAATGGTTTAACAGTGTCTCCTACAAACCTGCTCCCACATAACTGCTCTTTTGTCCAAGATATTGGTGATTTTACTCATACAAACTTCACGTTAATGACGGCAAGAAAAAAACCCACAACATTTTCTTCCCCCGTGGGAAATGAAACTTTGTAGACTTAAAAAAACCCAAGCCCACCAAATTAAACAAAAGGAGTATATTTAGCTCCATAAACAGGAGAGCACATATCTAGTGAAACACATCTAACTAATGGAAAAGCAATATTACAGATCAGCCACCTAACACTGAATTACCTCGCAGCAGCACAAGGGAAATAAATAAATAAATCCAACACAGGTCAGGCCCAGCTACCCTAGTTGAGCTTTCTCTGAAGCAAAAAAAAACCATGAGAATATTCTGCTGCTCATCATTAGGAGTGGGTAAATGCCTCACTGCTCCTGGTCCTTAATGAATTCCTGCAATAACTGTAGAAGATATTTGAAGATATTGCAAAACAACAATGAATAATATGACAGTGGAGCAGATCCTAACAACTAAACAGTTCCCCATCCTAGCTCAGATAAAGTAATGGAGCAGAACTTACTGCATCATTTACTTTGTCTAACTACCATTCTTCATTCCTTTTTTATAGTAATTTGCACATATCAGTAATTCAAAGGGCTGCAATTTAAAAAATATTCAACTCTCTAGACTAATACTCTCATTCAGACTGTGTCAGAATAGAGATGAATAAATAAGAATACCATCATTAAATTTTTTCTTCTATATTTATTAGAATAAAGTTATAATATTGGCTCATTTCTAAGAGAATTGTGGTATTTTATAATAGGTCTCTTTCACAATTATTTTTCTTTTCATGCCTCTCAGGTAGAAATCCCTAGATCACACTAAACTCCTCAGACTCCTCCATGGCATGCTATGACATTTTGGAAAGTAGATTTATTGTTTTAACAATTTTTCAAGATGTGTTTAATGAGGGGGAAAAAAGGACTCATAATGCCCTATAATATTTTCAATGCAATAACAGCTATTTCTCCCTTATTTTGTTCTGCATGTTTACAACTCCAAGGAAAACATAGCTCACTCTAAAATTAGAGAAAAGGGGTTTAAAAGCCTTTCTTTCACTGGCTTTATAGGCCCTTCCTGCAAGTGCCTCTGTGTCACTGCCAGACTGCTCTCCAAGGTAAGACGGGAGAGCAAAAGCCTTTTAACATAAATATCTACATCCAGCAGGGTTTAAAACATGGATAGCCATGGCAGACCTTGCAAAGGATGAAACTGTCAAATTAACATGAAGCAGCACCCCTGGCTCATCCTTTCTCTGCTACTTTAAAATCTCCTAGTCAAGGAAAGGTGTTACTAACAAACCAAGATCACTTAATTACAGTGTGTTTACCAAATTATGGAACAGCTGTTGCTGTATGCACAACCTGAAGCGTAAGAAAAAACAGAATGGCAAGAATTGTATAAACTTTCTGCCAAACACTGAAACACTTGTGATTTTTTTTTTCTTTTTCAGAGAACTCGGGCGCAATACCGAAGGGAAATGTCTTGTTTGCCAAAGGATTGCTGTTTCAGGCAAGGGAGGTGTGTAGGAGAGGGCAAAGCACAGCAATTCATCTTTCAGAATAAGCTCGACTCAGAGAAACGCAACACGGCCCAAGTGTCCAGCCTTGTGAGCTGAGAGCCCTGTCAGCTCCCTGCCTGCACAGAGAGATCAATCCCAGCTCCTGTGTTCCAGTTTTAGCTGGGACACCACAGCCTGAGCAGGTGTTGCTCCTAGCACTGCCCTCTGCAGCATTCCCACCCCGGGGAATCCCAGTTTGTCTCCATGCAATGGGAAAACCTCACCACGTCAGGAAATGAGTGAAGAGACTGCTTATGTGGGTTTTACATCCATTTCTGCTACAGACCCCCTGCCAGTCACTATTTATCCTTGATTTCCCACTGTATATTTGGGACAATTCTATCTCCTCTGCCTGTCATGTTTATTTTCAGTGGTTTTCTGGAGCTGTCTTCTATTGTTTTGTTTACTGGTTTGCTCAATGCACTTCAGCTTTGCTGGAGTACTGGAGGCATTACTGCACCATTAGTAGAAGGTCAAACACCTAAATCCATAGCCTGTGAAGCTGAATTCTAAAATCCAGGACTTCTCTGTAGCTAAGCTGTTAAAACTAGACTTAACACATTTCTCTACCAAAATGAAATAGGAAAACACTGCAAAGCAACTATAGCTAGGAATTGAACTAAAATTCAACCGAAGGATACTGAATACAAAATTTGATTATTACAAGAGATTACTGAGAAGGGGAAGATATTTGTTTCAACACAAACAATTCCAACACCTTAACATCTGTGTGCTGGACTGGAATTTCTGGTTAGATTTCTTTTTTTCAGGCAGGGAAGGGGATAGAGCATTTCAGCAGCGTGGTAGCCGTGCCCCGTGTCCCGGGTGAGGAGGGCATCCCGCCCAGCCAGATGGAGCTGCCAGGAGCCAGCTCCCATCCAGAGCTGTTTCCAGGCAACACTCAGGGCTGGGGCTGAGCCTGCTGACACAGGGACCCCTCAGCTGATGGATAGGCCTGCTGCTGGGTTATGGGCACTAGGGAAAATAATCAACAAATGATGCACGTGGAGGTTCGGAAGCGTTAAACCTTCCTCGGGTTCCAAATGAGCATTTTCTTCTTCTTTCTTGCTGTAGGTGCCCAAACCTCTGCTTCAGCTTGTTGAGGGAAAGATGAATATCTTTTCCTGGAAACTACATTTATAGCTCCTGAGGCACTGTGTTCACAGCCAAATTAATGTTAGCTTCCTCAAAACATGCTGTGATTATCTCAAGGACCGCTGTCTCCCCGGGTTGGAAACCCCAACCTCCTTCATGCAATTTTTACCAGAATTTTTCTAACAAAAGCTGTCAATTGCATCAAATTTGGCTAAGGGCTGTAAGGTTATTCTGTGCTAGAAAATACTGTTCGTGACAGAGGAAAAGCTAAAAGCAACAAGCATGCTGAGCACTACAGAATTGATTTAAATCTATCCTCAAGATGAACTGTTTTTTTTTTCATCAAGTAAGCCAGGCAGTCTTTCTGAAATAATGAAATCTTATTTCAAAGACATTGTGTTCAGTGTTGGAGAGAGAATAAATGCAAAAGCCCTCTTTTTTCTAGCAAGGACTGTGTGTCTAATTTTTTTAGTGACATGAAACTTTGTGTGTTGGGGCAGAACTCAGCTTCTCACGGTAATACAGTGGAACAAAAAAGTGAACATAGTCTATTATTTTGTCAATACCCATGTGCAACACAGAATAAAGAAGAGCGTAATTATAAACGTATATAAAGCAAAAATATACTCAGCCTAATACAGAACAAGCGATGCTGGTTACCTAATACAAAAAATCTGAGAACTGCAGTTTGTTTTAAGCAGAGGATTATTAAAAACAGTTTAAGAAGTATAAAATACATATCTACCATGAATTACAGAGTTTTGTCTTATACTTTTATGTTTACTGTAAGTACAGAAAGTTACATCCTGAATAAAAAATGCTTAATCATTATTGGTTTTATGTATGTGCTACAAAGAAATCTTTACTAAAGAATAAATTCCAAGTATGAATGAGCAACAAGTGTTTTGGACTTGAAAGCCTCTTCTCAGAAACGGAAAAGGCAAAAAATTAATCAGCACAAATACTTTTTTGACATGTCCTATAAATTTTGGAGCTTAATTCATGATATTCCCTGTTCTGACTTTACAGAGAACATTTTCTAAAGGAAAGCACAGTGAATTAATTATCCATAGCAGTTCCGAGGGAAAAAAGTGTCTGTGAGTAATCTGTATACAAAGTAATCAGCCAAAGGTGACACAAACAGGACAGTGACACAACCCAAATACCTACATGGGAAACACAAGAGAAAATCACTTTAACCTACAGCCAGAACCAGGCAAGATTATTTTCTAAGCATGTCACTGCTCACTGAAGACTGAAAGCCATCAGCCCCTTTATCATTCTCTATTAGTCAGGTGATGCAGCAAGCTGGAGAGCCCAAAGGATTTCTGCATTAATTGTGACAGTACAGGAGAGATCTCGGAAAATCAACAGGCAAGACAAAAATCAGGGACTTACTGAGAGGAGGCTGCACTCATGGAAACAATAGGCACCACTCGCATGGGGCTCCTCTGGAGTTTCCTGGGGAGAAAAAACCACATTCTTATTGGGAACGGGGGACTCAGGGCAGCTCCTGCTCGTTCCCTGCACTCACGGAAGGCTCAAAGAGTCAACAAAAAATACAATTGTTAATGTGCTGCTTGGGCTGTCACTGCACACACCGTTGGGTCAGAAGTGCATTTTCGTCGTAGTACAAAGCCAAACAGCAAAATCTGGTTATTGATTCACAAGTGTGATTTTATTATTTATTAAACATTCCATGCACAGTAAATGCATTCACACGGTTTCCAATGCATTCGAAACCAAAAATCTGTGTTTTCATTGCAATTTTACCTACTAAAATAGACATTGCTAAGCTGTAACTGTAAATTTTCCCCAGCACAGGTTTGCGTTTCAATACAAACACACCACTGTAATTTGCTTTTTGTGCATCCTTCAATTTAAAATTTGCAGCATTTTTGCAAAAGAAAAATTATCATAAAATGCATAACCAAAATGGGGGCATTCAGAATATATTTTACAAGCACATATTTGGAAATTCCAATAGGGTAACACTCTATTCCATGCCATTCTTTCTTATTAATGATCATCTGAGACATGTAACATTTTACTGAATTATTCACAGAATTTTAGTAGGTACAGGAAGCTCAGCCATGTTTTACCTAACAGATTCTCCCTACGTGCATTTTTCATTTCCACGTGCAAATGGCAATATGTACTCTTTGCTACAAATACTCATGAAAATAGAATTTTTTGTATTTTGAGTCTCCAAAGATAATACACACCTAGGTCAGAGTATAATCAAATCATCCTGTGAGTAAATTTAACATACTCTTTACCCACTTCAGTAAAATTCCAAACGGTAAACATATTGGGTATTTTTTTACAAAATATCCTGCCTTATATGTGGTTTCACTTCAAACAAAATAATTAATTAATTAATTAATTAAATAAATCAGTAGAGTTTCTTCCTAATGCAACTGAGGGAAAACGGGAACGAGAACCACCACTAGCAGAAAGGCACATGCTCTATAAACCTGTCAGGCAGCATTGCAATGATCACACACACTGATACAAGAACGTCAGAGTTTGGAAAGGTGAGAAGCGGGAACAGCAAACACGCTTGAATTTCTGTCTCCTTGGAGCTGGGACCATCCCTAGGGGAGCATCTCTCAGAGCTAAGAACTGACTTCACACTGAGGCTCTCAGCAGCAGTGGCAACTGCCTGACTGCCCAAACCCTCCCAACAACCAATTTCTGCACTGAGCACACAAGTTTCTTTTTATTTACGTGCTGTCAGGCAAAAGCAAGAGTGGCACACTTAGAAGCTTTCGCTTTGTCCAGATCTCTCTCCACCGGAGGGAATATCCAGCCCTGCTGGGGCACTGCAGCCCCCTGGCCACCAGCAGCCAGCTCAGGGCAGCTCCTGGTGCAGGGCCAATCCCCCAGCATCGATGGCATTCCACCACCCAGCCCACAGCAGGTCACAGTTTGCAGGGCTTGGGCAGACCCCTGGGCCGATGTGTCTGTCTTGCCAAGTACACTGAAACTGTTACCCAGCTACTCAGGACAGATTTCAGGCAGGTTCCAGGTTCACATGGTTGTACGAAGCAATTTTCAGTAGAAGGAAGTACTGGAAGGGAGTAGCTGGAAAATGCCAGCAGTTTTGTGGGAAAAGCCCTTACTATAATTCTGATAAAATCCTATTTACAGGCCTCAGGATAACCTGGTTGCCTCTGGACTTGGGCATTAACCTTATTCTTTACACTGACATGAAATGCCATTGAGAACATTGCCAACTTCAAGCAATCCTGGGGAGAAACACGACATGTTCATTTCCAATGCTAAATTTCCTTTTCCATAACTGCCATCAATTGTGCCAAAACACGAAACAGGCAAGTTTTGCACTCCTATGGCTGAGAAATAAATTCCCAATCAGCAAAGTTCTGCTTGCAGCTGCTATTACAACATTTGCACGTGCCAAGCACACAAAGACCAGCAGAACCCTTCTGCAGAGTGACCACGATGCTCCTGCCCTGTTCAGAGACAAGGGAAACTGGAGAGGCAGCTGGAGGAAGTCCAGCTGAGTGTGTAGGGACAAGTTTGGCAGAGATGAGGATCTATTACGATTCACTTAAAAATGAAAAAGTGTTTCCAGGTGGAAGTGTCAGTAGTGAGATACCCCAGGGGATTCTCCCTCAGGGCAGCAGCTCAGGCAGCCCCAACAAGCCAAGGCTGTTCTGCAGGGGTCACTGAGAGAGAGAGAGAGAGCCCCAGGCCATTCAGGCTTCATAAAATATCACCAGACCCAAGCATTCCAAGAGTAGCCCAGACATGTTATTATTTTCCAGCAGAAGTGGCTTCATTAAGCATTATATTAAAGAAAAAAAAAATAAAAGAAAAAGAACCAAAAGCAATAATAAAAATCACTACTAATACATATATACAATTACTAAGTCTGACTTAACATCCACTGCTTCAGACCTTTATCAAAAGCCTATGTCTAAATTGATCTAATCTGATATTTTTTTAATTCTGTTCTAAAAATGCAATTAAACAATGATATCTGTTGCTGCAAGTTAAAAGCCATTCCCTTTAGATAACAACCAAATACAACAAGCAGTGAGTTCTGCCATCATTAGACTTCTAACCATATTACTTCTATTTTGAGGCTTTTTTTGTTTGGTCTCAGTTTAATTTCCTGTCAGCCTTACAAGAGATTTCTAATGTTTGGGCTGTAGGATATGCTCTGATTAAAAATAATCTTCCCAATTACTGCCTGGCATGACTCTACTGCCACATGCACTCTGCCACTGGCTTCTGCATTTCTGTCAGCAGTAATTGTGTCTGTAGCTTCTAACTGTAAATGAAAACCCAGGGGGCATATTTGGGTTCCAGTTTCCTCTGCCCAGCCATATCTTTTAATTTGCACTGTCTGTCAAAAGGAGATGTTTGTAGGCACTAAAAGGAAATCCTCAGAACATCAGGTTAAAAAAAAGGAAAAGGAGGAAAAATGAAATGCAACTGGAATATGATGAACCACATTTGATATTTATGCCAGGATACTCAACACAGAGCAGCTCACTGCATTGATTAGCCTTAGAAGAGGGGGACTGAAACCATTTACTGAGCATTTCTAGCTGCACTTTATTACCATTAAATTTAATCCTGAATCTTAAGCATCACCTTAATATGGCTTTTTTTTTTTTTTTTTTTTTAATTCTATCATTACAATGAACACTTTACAGAACAGCATTTCTTATCACAATGGAAAAAATGATTATTTCTCAGGTGCTGGGCCCTGGCCTGAACTGTGCTGCGGGGTGTCCATCTCCAGCCTGGCTGACCCTCTTTGACTACACTGCAGCCTCTCTCCAGCCTCTCGGTTCCTGCGGGGCCCCAGACCCCAACTGTCCCTTGCCTCCATCCCGTCCATCCCAAAGGGCTGCTGCTCCTGGGGACCCTGGGGCTGTCAGCGGAGCTCCTGTCTCAGACTGGCTCTGCTCTCCAGACCCAGCTGGGCTGTGCTCCCTAGGGACAGCCCGGAGCTCCTGGCTCTGGCCCTTGGGAGCTGCCAGCTGCCCCCACCCCTGGGACACTTGCACCCGGAGTCACGGCACCCGGACCTGGCCCTCAGAGCAGCCACGGCCACCAGGGATGGGCTGGATGCACCTTCAGACCCTCAGGGGCTCCCTTTTCCTCTCAGGAGCGACGGCAAGGAGGCCCCAAGTCCCCAGGGCATGCTGTGACAGGAGCAGGCTGGAATCAAGGTGCCCTGGGGCGGAGAACCTTCGAAGGACAAAGGCTGTACCCGGTGAAGTGGGCACAGAAGAAACTCGAGGGGGAGAAAAAAAACATCTGATACAATGTCAGGAACGAAGCTGTGTGTGGAAGGGAAAAAGCACAGCCAACTGCACGTGAAAGAGTGCACACGTGGGATACATGGGATAGTGCAGAGGGTAACAGCATGAAGAGTGTTAGGAAGACAGTTGCAGTTATTGCTAGAAGCAAATATTCACTATGAAATGAAGAACACTGTAAAGTCCTCTGAAAATAATTTTCTATGAAGTCTCAGTCCCTGATCTTTCAAAATTAAATAGATTTTTGTCTCAAAATGAAAATGGTACACAGCGCATTTGGAATCCAAGGGATGCAGAGGGCATATTTTTGTTCAAAGGGATCGTGGAAGTTTTCTTTGTGATAGGAGGATAAACACTGAGATTTGGTGAATGTGAGCAGGGATTTGTCCAAATAGCACTTAAAATTGAACAGCTTCTCTTGGCACAAGAGCTGATTTGAAATACTAAATTCAAATGTTAGTACTCTGCACTGTGTTTGCTGGTTGATGCTCTGTTCTGTACTGTTTATATCTGTACATGAGACACTGGAAAGGTGAGAACAGACTCAGTCTCAGCTCCGTACCGAACCTTTGGCACAGCACTCCAGGTGTAGCATTCCCTTTGTAGGGCTCTGGCCCTCAGTGCATATTATGTGCAGCAAAAGATGGTAACAAATAAGAACTTCAACACATCAGCTGAAAGGTCTGTGCAGTGGAGACTGTGGCCACCACTGCCTTCACAACTGCATGGTGGCACAGAGGAAAAATGGCACAGATCTGTTAAAATATTATTTTTAAAATATTGTACAAGCTGTGTAAGAATTCCTTTGTGCCTCCCCTGAGCCCTAAAGCACAGCAGGGCTGCACGTGCTGCGGCACAGAACTAAACTGTGATAACCTCAAGCTATCCTTGCTTCCATTTCCACATCTTACCTGAGATAAAACCATCACTTACAACGTATATCCCCCTACCTGTGACTGAAACTGCCAGAAGGTTTAAATAAATACCTGCTTTTTTTAAAAAGAAGGTAAGCCACTGAGTTAAAAAGGGTTACTCCTGTGACTGAGGCCATGTGGATGTTTACATATTTATTCAGCATAAAACCTGTAGGATTGGGTATGGCAGTAAACATATCGTGAAGCTGAAAGGAATGCGGCTCTCTTACAAAAGCACCTTTCAGAATTTTGGCCGCAGAGACAGCTCAGAGGCAGAGCCTCAGCTGTGGGAGAGTCAGCTCCCACAGGAGTGGGAGGGAATGCAGGGAAGGGGCAAAGCCCAGGGCACGGAGTTTCTCCACTCCTATTGTCATCGTGACTCTTACAAGTCACAGAACTTCTCATTTTTTTTTTTTGTTTGTCTGCTTCTCCCCACTTTTTTATTGCAGTACAGACTGTTCTGCCTCATGAGCAGGTAGAAAATTCCACCAAGGGCAGCAATGTTGCTCCCATGTCAGCCACGGTAACACACGGCTGTGCCTGCCAGACTGAGATCATTCATCACAAATTCCAGGGAACACGTGCTCTGAGGAGGTGCAGAAATAACAAAATAATTTGAACAAGGCTTAACTGTCCTCATCTGACACCAGAGAAGTCCTTCCACCGATGCCAGTGGTGAGCTGTTAGCCCTGAATACCTCGCTCCTGACAAACACTGAAAATCAGGAACATTGTACTTCCAGAAGAGAGGCTTTGCATTCTGCATTTTTAAACTAGTGGTTCTCTCATCTATCACAGGTCAAGAAATAAATCACACCTCTACAAGCAGTGCCATTTGGAAAGAAACATCCTACGTAGAGAGAAGAATGGTAAACTTACCTGTTTTTTTTAACAGAAATTTCGACATTGCTTAAGAACTGTGGATGTTAATAACATTTGAAATCAAGGACTAGAATAACAAAAAAATAAAACAAACCAAAGCCCACCAGTTTATCCAACAACTTTGTGATTTATGACATAATTATTCTTAGAGAAACAGCACAACACTAGGCTACATCTCTGAGCCCTAACAGAAAAATAACAGAAGGTCCATCACATTACATGGACTGGAGACAAAAGGGGTGGGACAGATCAGCTGACAAACATCCATCTCCAGGAAAATGGACTTTTGGAAGGTCATCAGGGCATGAAAGGGTCCAGCCTTCTCCCAGATATCCCATAAACCATGCTGGAGGCATCCCCAGACCATGGCACCCACCACAGGCCATTGCTGCAGAGCAAGGAAAAGTTACTGCCCCCTTTGCACAGGGGCTATCATAGTTTTATCAAAAGGATTCTTGTAGCTTATGAAGAAAAAATATTTCAGTCTGAAAAAGAGGCAGAAATAAAATAATCTAAGTCTGCCATGTTTGGAGATTTACTCCTGTTACATAAAATGACTACAACTGATTTCAAAAGACAAGTTAGTGTTTGTTTTATACAACACAGGACAGCCTTGAGCTGAAAGAATTATTTATTGTTGTTGCTTCCAGCTGGGTGTAATTTGACAATGACTACAAAATGTAAAGCCACGAGCAGGGAGAAGCCCATGCAGATCCCACACTGGAGTTCAAGTGCTCTCCTCTGATCAGAAGGAAAGAAAGGAGGAAGCTCAGCTCTGTCACGCAGCAGATATTCCCCAAGAGCAACATGACTTTCCATGGGGGAAAAAAGGTCAAAAAAGTATAAAGGATGCAACCCATAGGCCAGGCACAGAGAATACATCAGTGAAAAACCCTTAGGCCCAGATTGGTTACTTGTAAATAAACAAAAAAGGTGAGGTTTTTTTTAACTAGAATTCTTTCGGCAGAAAAAGAACCAGATTTGTAAACATCCCACGTTTCTGAGTGACCAGTTCCACGCATTTCTTTCCTTCCTCCGTGACCTTCCCCAGCATCCCAGGAAAATCTCAGGCTGCAGGTAATGGTACCTCCTCCATCACTCGCAGCATCAGGAGCTTCAGCCCAGCCAAGTGACACCTGTGAGATGAACCCACTCATCACTGGGAGCGGGCAGGGGCTGCCAAGGCTGGGACAGGAGCCTGCCAGCTCCTGCAAATCTCTCACAGAGCATCCGAGCCTGACACTTAATATTCACACTGGATTGCAAGCTATGTACTCAAGGATAAAGCTCAGTAATAATAAAGATTCACAGTCTGACAGGCTCAGCATACAAATTCTCAGTGCGGAGCTGACTTTGAATACCTTTTTTTTAATCTTAAAAGGAATCAGGAATTTTCCTCTTATAAAAGAAACAACAGTACTTCCCATTTAGTGAGGGAAACAATGGAATGAGAAAATATAATTTTAGTCTAAGTTTAGATATTGGTAAAGAAGCACCAAAATAAATATTTTATTTCAATATCAGAACACTGTGTCCCCAGTCCTTGTCTTGCTCATCAGACACAGGAATACATCAAATAAGCTATGCAGTTTCTCCTTTTGCAGGGCCAAATACTTTCAGCCACAAATACACTACTTGAAACCATTTAAGAATTTGTCCACATTTCCAACAATTTACAGCTTGTATTTAACATGTCAGCTGTGAAGCCAAAACCACTGGAAATATTTAAAAGCTCAATATGTGTTACTTGAACATGGTACCTAACCAGTAGTCCCATGCTGGCTCACCAATGAACAAATTTCTAGGTGCTGTTTAAACTTCATTCTACCCCCCAGTCTTAGTCATGTTTTATTTTACATTTTATCCAACACTGCTTAGTACTGTGCTTTGTACTGTAATATATTAATTGTTTATTTTACAGTGGCACTGTAAAGTCATACCCCATTTTTTCTATTTTTCTTTATAATGTTTATGTTATAACAACCTGGCAATTTGTTCCTGGGGTGTTTCTTTTGTCTGTTTGCTATGTAAATGTTATATATGTAGGAGGTGGTTTAAAATGAACAAAATTATTATGAAACTCCTGATAGTTTCTACACTGAAAATACTGTTACTAAACATTAGCTCCCCTTAGACTCTTTTGCTTGTTTTGTATTTTGCTTTGAATGTCGACAATTCTATTACTAAATCGACCTTTTTCTTTTAAAATCACATTGCATACAGCTTAACTCCATCTCACTAAATCACCTTGTTAGTCATACTTTGATTCATTACATTTCACTGCCTTTCATATTTAAATTATTCCATCTCTTCCCCACTCCCCACATTACTTTGAACATGACGAGTCTCACTTTGTGCAATGACTCCTCATATTGCACCCTCACAGAATTCCCTCCATTAACACTTGATCATTCTCCCTGTAAGTTTTCCTGCAGAACTGCCTTCCAAATTTGCACATTCAGTCCCATCCCTTCATTTAATTTCCATTTCATGAGCATCACGACGGTCAGCACTGCAAGGAGCCAAAGTGCATTTGCTGCATCATAAACCAAGGGATAAACACTGAACTCCAGTCCTTCCTTAAGAACCTCATGTGCCTGCTGGACCTGCAGGGATGCAGCTGGGAATTCTGACTCCATCCCTCTGCCCACCCCCCCAGGATCAGAGGTTTTGTGGGACACGAGATAGAGGGGATTGAGGCACAGTGGAGTTTGGCTTACACCATGAAAATGGAACTATTTTCAATCTACAGAGGGAATAAGCAGCTGAATCTCCAGATCATACAAATATGATTATTACAGCATAAACTGCTGCTCATTCTTACTCTCTTCTTGACCAAAGCTACATTTCTCAGGGATTCCACTCACAATCAGCATTCAGTTCTCAGACTCAATACAGAAATGAAGCAATAGCTCCTCTATTCCCATAAAAATATTTTTCTTCACAGATTTCTTAATTGAGCCCTGGAAAAAGACCATCTCCAATGCTAAGCAACAGATCAGAATCCCTCTTTAGAGAGTGCAGATATGGAAGTGCAGTAACCTGGGCTGAAACTCGGGATGAAGTGGATGAAACAATACTAAAGCTCAGTGTTCCTCAGAGCTTCTCAGAGCATCAGTGGGATGTTCCTTGACGCTGCTTCCCGAGAAGGGTGTGTGAAGGATGGTGCTGGCTCAGTGCACTCCCCAGTACTGGAAACTCAGAGAATCTTCTCCAAGCTAATTTATCCTCCTGAAAGCTGCTCTGCTGCTCTTTGGCTTCTCGATCCAGGAGCTCAGTCCATGGGGGCAGGGAAGTGCCCCCGTGCAGGTGCTGACCCTGTCCTGGGGAATGAGGGGTGGAGAGCAGCCAGAGCCAGCAGGAGCTGCCACAGCCTCCAGAGCAGCCACCAAGTGCCCCAAGCTGTTTGCCAGCTGCAATAGCTAAGTTATTATTTCTATTTGCAACTCATCAAGAGTTAAGGCCGGATTCAAAAAGCTGCCACGTTTACCAAAAGTGCAAATCCCAGCCTGAGTCACCCAATCTTCTGTGCAATGACCAAATCCTGCCTGGCTGCAGTGGAGGGTGTCTTCATCTTTCCAGGGGTTAAGAGAAATTGTTAGAAGGACTAGGAGATAACTAGGGGATAACTGCTTGCTCCAGTGGAATTTTATTCCAAGTCAAATGAAAAATGGCTCAGTATCTTGTTACTGAAGGCAATCACTTCGAAAGCATCAGATACTCACTGCTGTCAGATAAGTTGGCCAAAGGAACCATGGTAATTTTTATATATATTTTTTTTTCCTAATCTCCTCTTGTAAAACATTTTGGAAATGCTTTTGGAATGAAAAAAAAATATTAAACATTTTTAATCATGATTAAGATCTAGCCTACTAAACCAAAACAAGATCAATTTCTTTGTTCAAAAATAAACTTTTGTAGTTTGTAGCTTGAAAAATCTGTGCAGGAAGGAATGATTCAAGTCTCAGAGCCACAACTCACAGAGAACTGGTAAAATGTCTTTTGTCCTGTTTAAATATCAAAGCTCTTCTGGGTATCACTTAGATCTACCCAGTATAATTCAGATACTTGTGAATAATTCAAGATGTTATGCTTTAACTTCTATCATCAATTCCCTTGAAGAGGAGCACTAAGTAAGCATTTCTTGTAAGTTATAGCATGGATCCATATAATTAATATTTTGATGTACTTTACCTGTCCTACTGTTTGCTCTTGTGATATTAAGCTGGTATTAAATAAATAACACACTCAGCTAACTTGTCCTACTTTTCAAAGATGCTCCAATTTATGTAATTGTTTTATTTGATTTATTGTTGCATCTTTACTTGAGTTACATATTCTGTTAATGTGCTATCAATGGAATTAGCTGGTTCTTAGCAGGAAACAATTTTTCATCAAGCCAGCATTTTTTATTGCAAAAGGAATGCACTGCATGTACTTCCCTGGAAGCAAAATAGCCTTTTAATGGTGAGAAGTAACCTGCTTCATCTTTGCATGCTTTCCTTGGCAAGCTGAAGCAAACCAGAGATGATGAGCTGTTAGCCAAGCGTAAGAAAAACAGCACCCCACTAACAAAGCTCAGAGGTGACTAAAGGCACATAAAATCATATGAAAACAACAACTAAAGCATGCCCTCCTTTTTCAAATAAGAATTCAGAGAAAGCCTCTGTCCAAGTGACTGTAAATTAGGTATTAAGCTTACACAATTTTGAAATTAAATCTGGCAATACGAAGAAAGACTGATTTGAGCTTTTCTTATTTGCTAATAGTGAAGAGTTAAAATAACTTTACTTCATGAAGTAAATACACATCTTTGGTTAGAAGGATGAAGAATCAACACACAGCTTGTATTCCTGAAATAAACTTCATTTCTGCTGCCCACAGCGTTGTACACTGATGTCCTCTAGGCGCTGTGCTTGTCTGCTCTCCAGACTCACAAAAACAACACTCGGGGTAAACGGGGTGGGGACACAACGAGAAAAATACATCTCTGGAATCAGAGAGAACATGAACTTGTTTATACTGGCTTCCTTCAATCATTTCCATTCATGAAGGGCATTAATTTTGACTATTAATTAGAGTGGCATCTGTCTCTGCCCCACTGGCAGGAGACCAGGAGCACAAGCAGCGTTAGCTGCTGCTCCAGGTGCACAATGACTGAAAACTCATTTCTGAACGGCTCCGCCACAGGAGCAACAGTTTACACAGAATCAGCTGGCTCAAACACATCTCCAAGAACCTCCATTAAGTGAGGACTTGCAGTACATGGAAGCATTCTGGACATATTTTCCAAACTTAAGTTCCCTCAGCAGAACAGCTCAGCAATGCTCTGGTACCGACTGCTGTACATGAGGCAAACGCTCAAAGCCCAGAAACCTAACACAGGAATTATTCCATTTATCCCACAAATCACCTGGCTTTAGGAAAGCACACATCCACTACATAGTCTGAAAGGAAATTACTGACATTATAAGTAAAACCTGTTGCATTTCTCAAAAGTTCTGAAAACACAGTAATAAACTACCCTGCTAAATTTTTAAGACCTATAACTTAAAAGTGAACTGTGTCGTATGTCTCAGGATTAGATTTCTCAGCACTTTTTTTGTATTTTTTACCTCATTCTTTTATTTCACAGCAAAACACTGTGCCATGTCAGCATGTGTACTATAATAGAAGTATAATCATACATGCACTGCAAGGGAGAAACACCTCAAGTATCACATTTCTGGGAACCTGGGCTGACAGCTGGAACACAGAAGCAAAATGCTCACCAGACTGGAGCCTTTATGAATTTCTGCACAACTCCAAATGCTTTTTGTGGCTTCCATTATATTTGTGAAACTATTTACACCGATTTTACCTTTGATGCTACAGCATTGTTTCCAAGTCTTGGCGTTTCTCACTGCATCTACCAGTCCTGTAGGGTCAGACAAAAAGTTTCTATTTATGGCTAAAATGACAAAAGTGCATACAGTTCCTTCCCAGTGTGCCAAATACCAGACTGATAGCAAAGGAATCTCAATAAAATCCTCTAATGCCTGAAACCCCTTCAAGTGCCTCAATACATCAAGTGTTAAACGTGTTATAACACCTATAAACACTCCAAGAGTCTAATGAAGCTTATACTACTAAGAGTGCAACAAGTGAAAGGTGGTGTAAAAATCAATTTCCTTTCACCTCAGCTGATTTATATTCCTTCCTGAACAAATTAATTTCACACTAAGCAACTGGTTTAATAAAACTTGAGAGCAGCCCTATATTAAAGAGTTTTGTTCTTACTTCAGGCAGAGATAACCTGGAAATAGTAGTAAAGCAGAAGTCTGGGATTACTCTACAATTTGTAAAGCCTGGCCTGCCTCATTTCACAGCTCTTTCTCACAGAGTTTTATTTCTGAACTTGTGAAAATGAATTTTAAAAAGCACAGCGCAGGTTTGCAGTCCAGAAATTACACTATAAACAATAACATATAAAAGTAAACCAGGCAAGTATGAAAATACATCCCAGGGAAATAAACATTTTCGGAGCCCTAGTTCCCAAACTGAGAATTCAGCTGTGCTTAATTCTAACTCTGTCTAAATTAGAAATAGTTGTATTACAAATAATAAAATCAAGGGGATTGCTGAGGTACTTGATATGAGACAGGGACGTGCCATGGCAGCACAGTGGAATATTCAGCATTTCTGTCCTCTCCTCTCTGATGCTGGAGCTGCCTTTGCATTCTGCATCCCTTACAGCCCCAAGAAATCCCTGCACACAGAGGGGCTCCTCCTCCTTTTCCCCACACGCACAACACCAACACATTCTGCTGGGTAATGAGGAAGAAGACAGAGATAAATGCTGAATTTCAAAACAAAGTCTATTTTCTATTCATAGATTGAAATAATAGTGACAAATCGCATACATTAAGACCTCTCTGGAGCTTTGCTTGAAGATCTTCTCAATTGCTCAATATGACTGCATTTTCTTTCAGGGACGTAAAACTTAACCAACTTTAAAAAGTAAAGCAAGCAGGACGCAGCACTCTACAGAGTACTCAGAACACAAAAACAGGGGCTCAAGCTGACAAAAAAAATGTTCTGAAAACCAAGATCAGCTGAGCTTTTTTACCATTATTATGTCTGTTGACTGTACTCATGATAGAAATCAACACTACAAACTGGATGTAACTCTTCTCCCACCTCACCTGCACATCTTCCTGGGGCTTCCAGGCTATAAATCCTAAGGCAAAAATGTTCATATAAACAGATGCACAGCAAAAACAGCAACCTGGAATGTATGCAAAATGTGTGTAATAAATATCTACAACACAATTTGAGTCATTCCAGAAATATTAATGCATCTCTGGAGCGTTCGTTTAAATAACGATTTTAAAAGTGATTTAACATTTTCAGCAATAGGCTTGTATTGCAATTGTGCTAAGCATTTTTAGCCAGCATGGAGATTTGATTTGCTTGCTGTTGATTGAAAAACACAAGAACGAAATCACGGCTATTTTTCTGAGATTAAAAATGTCATTCGAGGCTTCAGGTTTATGTTTTCTAATGCTGTTTAGGATGAAAAAGCTAATGTGGTTTGTGGCCCCAATGCCAATTCACCAGAACATGAAGCAGTAAACAGACCACAACTAGATCCGTAACGGTAACTTAAACGTAAAGTAACACAAGATAATTGAAAGTTGTTTTCTTTTTTCTCATAACACCTGCATAAAAATGTGCTGAATGACACAAAGGTGTGAAAGCACACAAAAAAGGAGCTTCCCATTAGAGACTGAAATATGAACACTGCACTTCAGAGTGGGGGCAGGATGGGGCAGGAAGAAAGCACACACTGCTCTAAGTTTGTGGAAAAGCAGTCAAGGAAATAATTTATCTTCTTGTTTCCAAAATACAAAAAATATTAAAAAAGAAGATTTGATAATGGGAAAATTTTGCCTGACTCCAATTATTTAAGGGAGTTCCAAAGGAATAAAAAAAGGTGAAAAGTTTTATAGGCAAGGCAAATTTCTTATATATGCAAGTTTCTTATATAACAAATCAAAGTGTCAATTATTTTAACAAAGAGCAACTAGTGGAACATTTGACTTAACTCTATTTCTAAACACTGCACCAATGATTTTCCTTGAGTAAGGCTATTAACATATTCCACTAGAGATTGGAGAAATTTAAGTATTAATGGAGTCTTTACAAGAAATTAAGAACCAAATGAGAAAATCCTTATGTTTAAGGCATTCAGGTTAATTATTTCAACCTGGTAGACAAGGACAAAGTAAATCTTAGTTTCAACCTTTATGTTTCTAGGTAAACTAAAAAGGGTGCTAACCTACATACTATATTCAAGCTCCTAATCCTACCCCAGGTTTGACCATGTATGTTTCTAACCTAATGAAAACTACATGGTGTAAACTGGCAGAACAAATTCCGTTTTCATAGGAAACAAGACACATTCTGATGGAGTAATTAACAGCTGTCCCAGCTCACTGCAAACTGCCATGCTTTAAAAATCCCACCAATTCTAGAGTGGTATTTATTTGAGAACCTTGGTTTTAGCTTGTATTTTAATGATTCTTAGATTGGTCTGAATGACAAAAAAGAAGTTCAGTTCTGAAGGTTTTGCTTGTTCACAGATGTTTCTGATGAAGCCTTTTCGTTCAGTCCTTCGTCTCCAGCACAGAGTGCCAGGAGAAAAACATAAACAATATTCTCAAGAACCATCCCTAATCCGTTTGTAAGTCCCTGCTTGCTTGCACCATCAATAGAACAAACTCTGGAACCGGTCTCTGTATTTGAAACTGCTTCATACCTTTTAAACACAACTTTCCACCAAAGCGCACAATGAATTTTGGCCAACTCTCCTGCCACATTCCCTCTGCTTCTAAGTGTTACCTTCACTACACAAATCACAGCTCACCAGATCTGATTACCATCTCTCTACTTGATAATCAGGATTTCAATTCTTGTCTCCTTCCACTACTACTTTTGCCAATCTTTTTTGCCTACAAAATGTCTGTGTCAGAATTACATTCATTTCCTAACCCCGGTGCCATTTTCCTGAATTGACAGCAAATTTGCAAACAAAAGTGCAAATCTCAAAAAAGTCAAGGCAGAAGGTGTGCTGGGGGAGCCAAGTTCTCTAAGAAAGGCGGATCTGAATAGCAGCTCTTTGCCAAGCAGCCAGAGCAGGATATTCCACTGCTTTTTGTTGATTTAAGGTCTGTGGCACACTGCAGCTGTCACAACGAAGGGCAGACAAAAGACAGGCTGTTGACTGCAAAACGCTTTAAAGCACACCGGTTTTATAAAGTACTCACTTGGCATTTGTCTCCTGTAACATGTCTGTGTGTAATACAAGGTATTTCTCTTCCCTCCTCGCTCTTTAGAGAGATATGAAGTTTAATGTACTAACTGGTACTTAACAATCAGATTTTGTCAGCTTCTGTGCTGAATGGCACCTTCCTTCTCCCATCGCCTTTCCCAGCGCTACTCACAGAGTAAATTATTGCCTCATTCCCGGGGAAGGCGACAGACCCACACAGCACCTGGGAGCACTGCGCTCGGGAGGGAGCCAGGTGCTGTCAGGCAAATCACCCTGATGGCACATAAATCCTCCCTGCTGTCACCAGGGCCACTTGCACCTTCTGCCTGCCTCCCCCTGCTCTCCTGGCACTGCCCTACACGCACACACAGCCCCGGGGCCGGCGGCGGTCGCTGCCGGCTGCGCCTTTGGCAGCGTTATAAACACAAACTATGGGACTGGTTTATCACAAATATTAGGGTGGATACTATATGTGTGGTGTGGAAATGGCTTTAAAGATATAGTTTTGGGTTTTTTAAGAGGTAAAGTAAGTTGATCAAGTGTCTTTGTAGTAAGTGAACTGACTGCGAGGTCGGGGTCACACCCAGTCAGGACACCTGCTACTGCTATACCAGCTACCAGCACTGACCATCTGCAGAAATTACAGACCAAGGCCCAAATAAAGGAGAAATTCATTAAAACCACAGCCTATGGTCTAAAAAGGCGGGACTGAGGAGTGGCCATGTAAAGCAGTTCCTAGGAAAATGGAAATTAGTTCTCATAAAAGTTTGAATAAGCATGTGAATCTGTGAATATGCAACAGGCTGGTGTATTTAAGGGGGTGTCTCGGAAACAGCAGGGGTGCTCTAGGCTGAATGCCAAGCACCCACTGTGCTTTACTGTTTGTCTCTCACTGTCTTTCATTAAACTTTCTGAACTGTTTAACCAGGAAAGCGAACGGCGTTTCTCACAGCAAGGTGCACGCGGGACAGGACGCGCTTCCCTCGCCCATTTCTCAGGGGGCAGTGCCCAGAGCTGGGCTGAGCCAGGTCCCCCTCTCCCCCCTGAGGAAAGGCCCCCCATGCTGAGGGGCCCAAACAAAACCCCACAAGCTGTGCACAGGTGAGAGGTGCCTGCGGAGCGGCAGAACCAAACCACAAACCTCCACCCTTTCCAAAACGACCCATCCTGCCCTCTGCAGTACCCAGCTCCGACCTTCCACAGGTAAAGCACTAGGGAAGGCTCAGGTGAAAAGTTTAACTGGGTGATGCTACAATGAATCAGGCAAGGACATACCCAGAACACCAAAAAAAACCAATTAGCAGGACACCATCCTGTTAAAACTGTTGGATTCTCAAAGAAATCCTCTCCCTCAGTCCAAGAGGAGAGCCAAACACCTCATCTTAACGTGTGAGACTGTAACCTGCGGCTCAGACTGCTCTGAATGGAGCTCATCTGGGCCCAGTTTCACTGTTAACACAGCTCTGCGAGGAACCCATTTAGTTCAGCTGAGCTCATTATTCAGCAAAGAAGTGAATAATTTGTGCCTGAGAAGTTTGACGGCATTAACAAAATTCCAAAACAACTGCTCGTGAAAGAACTTCGCTTTCACCGCTCTGCTCCTTAGAAAGACACTCCGGTCATGTGTTCAGGATCCAGAGGATGAATGAAAATCATGAGCTAAGGAAGCCTTGCCATCAACAGGAGGAACAAGATGTGAGAGTAGGAAGCAACAGCTGTGAACGAAATTCACCTCTGTCCCAGAGTAAGTAGAAAATCTGAATTCAATTCAGAAAACGGCAACAACACGCGTGCACCAGGCTCTGCGACACACAGAATGCAAGGCATTATAGACACTACCTTAAATAAAACGTTCTGGATCGCTTTGTTTGCCTATAAACTATTCAGAAGTGCACACCACTGGTTTTGGTCCTTCATCATCATTGAGGAGAAAATTCTAGGAAACACAATTACACACTTCATTCCAAAGTGAGGAACTGGAATCCAATGGCATTGTCACTTAAGAGAAATCGATTCTACAGCTGCTTGACAGTTTCAAATCCCATAGCAAGCTCCTTCCCTAGAAATATTTAAAGATCAGCTCCAGAATAATTTCAGTTCTAAATTACCCTGTTCCTTCCTTCCTCTTCATCAGGTTCAGATTTTATTTATTATACCTTTTGCTGTCATTATACTGAAAATACATTTTCAACTATTTTAAGAAAAGAACATGTTTTTAAAATAATTTTATCTTAGACAAGAAATCACTTTGAAATAATGTTACAGCTCAAATAAATTTATAATTCCTGGAACCAATACAAGTGTGTATTTTCCATTTTCTTTTTAGCTGTGTATATAATGAATTTCACAGATTTTGCTGATGCAAACACAACCCAGTCTAAAGAAATTCCTTATCAGTAACAGCAACAGAGACAAAAATCTGCAAACAATGTTAAGATAACAAAAGAAGATGAAGAATGGATCACATAGGCTGTAAAAATCAGCTGCAAGAACCTTTGTAAGTATAAAAAGGGAGGCAGAAAAGTTCTCACCATCATAATTATACTACGCTCACATAGTCCAGGCCTAAATTATTTACATGCACTGCTGTTGTAACAACTGATGGGTTTAGTTCATTTTGAGGGTAGAGGGAGGGGATCTATGTCTGTGCACCTTGAAAAAGAAAATAAATTTATCTGCAAAATTTGCAGAACAAGAAGGAAAAATACATAAGTTCTTACAAGAGAAGATTATAAAATTTCTCTGATTTATAAAAAAACAGGTATTTAACACAAATGCACACATATAGAGTAACATATTTATACTGATTTCTATCAATGTTTCTATAGCAAAATCACAGACTCATACCAGGGGAGGGTTGGGATAGATCTGTGATAGTTTTGTTATCAAAAACAGGTAAAGAATTTGCAGGTTATTTATATTGCATTATATAGTAAATCCAACTATAAACAGAAAGCATTTGGAAGTAATTTGAATATTCTGATTCCTGTCCTGACTTTTAATTAATTCTCAAGACAGCTATTTTATCTGTTCACCACTGTGTTTAATGCTTGATTTCACCATAATAAATTATGTGATATTTTTAAAGTATCAAGTGTCTTTTTTTGCTGTGAGAAATGGAGAGCCACATTTGGCTTACCTTTATCTAAGAATTATGCAGCATATTAATGCAGCTTGCCAGTGGACTAAATGAGAAATCCCTGTGAGCAGTGTCAGTGTTCCGAAGCTGGTGCAGGTTTGTGGTTTTTTGGGTTTCTGCTCATCTCGATTGCTTTACTCCAGTGAGGATGTGTCAGTGCAGTCAGTGCCACCCTGACTTGACCTGTGATATGCCAAGAGGACAGAGGAGCAGAGCCTTAAAACGGAAAGGAAATACAGGAGCTTTCCACTGGATTAAGGAAATGGTGGAAATTT
The DNA here is from genome assembly GCA_013390105.1 of Tichodroma muraria. Lineage (NCBI taxonomy): Eukaryota > Metazoa > Chordata > Aves > Passeriformes > Sittidae > Tichodroma > Tichodroma muraria. The sequence continues at coordinate 150,629 of WAAG01042582.1, read as the reverse complement.
GGGTCCCTGAGTCGGCTGTGGTGACAGCCTAACATTAACCCCCAGCCTGGCTACTAAAAACTAGAAAGATTTTTTGTGCTTCACCTATGGAAATATAACCCAGCCTATACAGAAACACTCCAAATTTGACCAGCTCATGCTAGGGAAGTTACAAAGAACTCGTATCTGGTATCTAACTTAAAATTTTTATCAGCTTGGAGAACCCTTTCTCTCAAAGAGACTTCACATGTAAAATTGTATTTGCAGTGGAGGAAAAAGCACAGACAAAACAAGTCACTCAAATTGAGATTTTAAAGCTAACGAAGCAGCTGTCTGCATTTCTGCCATGGATGGGCATCATTTGAGAATCAGCCTTCAGTTTTTCCTCCTTCATCTCCTGCAGTATTACAGTTTTTGATGAGTCTGTCCATAGCTGCTACTCTGTGAACTTGATGGAGCATTTTGCTCACAGCCCTGTGCCACAGACAATGATTTTTGCTATGTCCTTTACTCGGGTGGTGGCAATGTGGAAGAGCTTTCTCCCTGCTGGTGCAGAGTGCCTGTGACCTGGGCAGGGGACAGAATCTCACCTACAGAATGATTTTTTAGTATTCAGAAAAAGAAAAATAAATTCCATAGCGTGACAGTATAAAATGTCAGGCTCACAAGCAGAAAATGCCTGCAGTTGATAGACACAAATGTAAGGAATTTTTATCTATGTGGCAAATTAAGGCACTTACAAAACTGATCAAATCATTATTAACAGCTGAACTGTGCAGGAAGTTCTAAATCATTTTGTTACTGATAACATCACAAACTCCAAAATCTAAGCATCTTCCCAAAAGTCTGCAGCCAACTAATAGCAGATTTTTACTGCTGGGAGACATTTTGGCAGAAAGAGCTGGACAGCATGTTAAAACTTGATAAATCTTTGAAAGAGAGGACCAAAATAAATTCCTAAGATTTCACCTCCTAATAGATATTCCATTACACAGTGAAGCAAGGTGGAAGTTTTGGCATGGCAGGTCAAACAAGGTATTAATTACATCCCTGCAGAAAACCCACACTGTGGCTGTAAAGAGTTGATCTGAGCAGGTCACCGGGGTGTCACATCCGGGGAACACAAACCCACTGCACAAGCCAGCATACTAAAACAGGTACAATGCTAGAATTTAAAGAGAAAATCAGCTTTATGGAAAGCTCTATATAAGCGTGTGAAATTACTAAACACAGACATTTAATTAATACCTAGAAAAAACAGTTTTGCCAAAGGAGAAAGAACAGGTCTATCCACAGCAGCATCAGAGGATCAGGACACTATACCCCACAATCATGACTATTCTGCAATGCTCAAACAAAGCCTGTGTTACTCATTCCAAACACCAGCAGCTTCAATTCATGTATGTGCAACTGTACTTGGAAATGTCCTTTTTTTTTATGGAACCAGAGGTAATTTTAGAAGGCAGGATGGGTGCATCAGAATGGAAATAAAGGCTCTTTACATGAATACTTTTGTGAGAAAAGGCAGAAAATGAAACTAGGCTAGATCTTGAATGTCAAAATGAGATGGGGAGACTGGGAGATGAAAGACACCTCAGCTTCTAAAGCCCTTTTTGTGTCTGTGCACAGGCACACGAGGAGCTGCTGCTCCTGCCACCAAAGCACAGGAAGCTGTGGGACTCCTGAGCTGCACTGGGCAGGAAATGCAAAGAGCACTGGGCTGAAAATCAGCCCAGCTGTACCTGTCAGTACTTCCAGTCCGTGTTTGGACTGCGGGAGTGAAGCACAGGCAAAAATCTGTGGAGTGGGATGATGACAAACGATTCCCTGGTTGTTGGCCATAACATGAAAAACACCAGAGCTGAACCCAAAACACCTTCTCGAATCTGAAAGGCAACTCGGAGCAGGAAGCCTCTGTCTAAGATACAAAGCAAGGAACAGGACCCATTTCAGTATCTCCTGGCCTGGCATGGTTTAAACCCCACTGGCAACTCAGATCCCATACAGGCACCTGCTCACTCCCCACCAGGGGGATGGGGGAGAGAATAGGAGGGGTAAAAGCATGAAAAATCGTGAATTGGGATCAGAACAATTTAATAACTGAAATAANAAAACAAATAAAAAAAAAAAAAAAAAAAATTTAAAAAAAAAAAAAAAAAAAAAAAAAAAAAAAAAAAAGAGAGAGAAGAAAAGAAAGGAGGGGGAGAAATAACAACCCCAAAAAACAAGCGGTGCAAATGAACAAGTCCCTCCCCACTAACTGAGCAGTGCCCAGCCAATTCCTGAGCTTTTCCCTCCTAGCTGAGCATGATGCCCAGTGCTCTGGAATACCCCTGGGATGGCTGGGATCAGCTGTGCTGGCTGTGCCCCCTCTCCTCACTGTCAGGGCAGCGCGAGAGGCTGAGCAGTCCCTGGCTCAGCGCAAGCCCTGCTCAGCACCAGCTGAACCGTCAGTGTGTGACCAGCACTGTTCTCATCCTAAATCCAACACACAGCCCTGCACCAATTCCAGCGTGGCCAAAGCAGGATGTGGCCCTAACAGAGAGGAGCACCCCTGTTGCACCTTTGGGAACATTTCCCTCTGCACTGGAGAGCAGGGAGAAGGCTCTAAAGGAAGCGAAGCACAGCAGCCTACACACAAATCCCCTTTTCAGCTGTTCAAGGGCCCCATTCCCAAGCCCCAGGACACGCTGAATGAGGGATTCCATTCCTTTTCTTTGTATGGAAGTGGTAAACAAGATGTAAATTAACTATTAAAGTAGGAGGTATCAAGAAAAATAAGCATTCTCCCTTTCACTTGTGTTGAACTATTTTACAATCTACTTACATCCACGAATGCATCCCTAAACATCAACACCAAATCACTTACAACTACCATTAAATAGTGTTTCATCAGTGTATCAGTTTATGGCATTTAAAAGACTTTATTTCCATACATCCAAATGCCACAGCAAATTATTTCAAACCAGTAAGAAACACAAATAGTTAGAAGGTTACGTGTGGCGTATTAATTTACATTTCAAATTGCAACAAAGTCATGAATGCGGCTTGACATCAGAAATGTATATACTGAATTAGATGAAACCTGCCCTATATCTGAATATAAACCCACCAGGCTGTATCACTGGCTAATAAAGAGCTTACTTGCTTTTAAAAGGTCTTGCATGCTGTTTATTTTGGAGTTATTCTCTGCCTGCCTGGTCCCCAGGAGCCTAATTTTGCTGGTGCTGGCTGGGCCCCTGGGAGTCATTGCAGATAAATGAAGTGTGTGACACAGCCCTGAGAGCCTTCCCTTCCCCTCTCCAGCAGAGAGAAAGACCCCACAGGCGTTGAGGAGGTGAGACACGACCTGCACGCACTTCTTCTGTAATCAAGCTGATTTTAGGTCAGACTTCTGCTGTATTTACAGTCCTGACTCAGCAAAGCAAATCAAACCAGTGCCTCTTTCCTCTTTGTTTTCACAGATCCTGTTTGTGTGTTTGGGTTCGGCTCCTTCCAACTATAAGGTCAGTGTATAAATCCAGGGTATACTGGATTTTGTGTACAATTGGCTGCTATTTCCACCCTGATTTCCTATTTATCACCTATGCAGCTGTTCTCTGTAATAACCAAGGATGAACAAGATACCAACACCTCCATTTCTATCCTTTGGGTTAATCAGCTTTTCACCTTCACCCCATCTCATCCAGGAGATAAAACAACCAACACAGATTTAAAATCTGCTCTTGCTGGGGCAGTGGGCTAAGCCCAGCTCTGGTTATTGCTGGGAAATGCTTCCTTTGAAGCACAGTGAAATTTGAGAGTCCTCATGCTGAGAGTCATGAATGAAGAGGAGCTACCACAAGCCCCTACAGTATAAACTCTAGAAACAGGAAAGTCTGGATTTCCTCTGAATTTACTTGTAATTGACCAACTTTGATGCCTAAGAAAATAGAAAACCTTTCCTGTCATCAAAAACTTATGGAAAGACACCATTCTGTAGAATTTTCTGGTGTTCTAACAAGGTCTAGTCAGATCTCAGTGCAGCCTTTTCCTCAGGGCACTGGTCTTGCAACCAGATATAACTTTAATTTGTAAGGACTCAATGATTTTTCCAATACCTACCACAGAGCACATGAAACAATGGCTTAGAAAATATTAGAAAAGATATATGGATAGAACAAGCTTCACCAAATTGACTTAACAGACCACTTTGGAATAGTCTCAAAATGAATAAATATGGTTGGAATATGGATAAAAAAAGGTCTTTCATTACAAGAGGAGCAATTACAATTCAGCCAAAGCAAATGGCTGTGACTCCGAAACTCAGCCTAAGAAATTTGTAAATAGTCACTACTCACATTATCATTCTAGTTTCAACTTTTACCCTTCTAACAGGTATATATGTGTAGAAAATAGATTTTTAAAATTTCATGTATGATTCAAGAGAAAATGAGAAAGGAAAGGGTAGCTTTCTATGGTACCTTTCTAATATGGTAGCTTTCTAATATGGTAGCTGCTTTCTTTTCATTTCCCCTTATTCATCTGTGCCAAGTTCAAAATGAAATTACTATTTGAATAAAGTGAGTTTCTTGATGCTATTTCTTCAGCGCCTTGTGACACCAATCTGCAAACCTGCTGAGTTTTCAGATAAACAGTTCTACTTAAAATACCTAAATTATTTAACTTGTTATGCATAGAATGTTATTTCTATCAAGGTAGCATGTATATTGATAGAGTACTGAAGTGAAATTCCCTTCCAGAAACAGTATTTTTATGAGCTCCTTGGATGCACAGGTGAACAATAATGGAAGTGAAAATCTCCTGGGGCCTGTTTTCAATCTGTAAGTTGTTCCAGAAATCGTGTGTTCCTGGAGAACACTTGTAGCCTTTTATTCCAGACTAACTCACCTAATTGCTTCAAGCTGCTTTGCTGTTTGCATTATTTCCCACCTTCTCACACGTTCAGAAAGAAACCATTACCATTTTTGCTGCCAGGATAATCAGTACCACAACTTTATGCTTGCTAAAACTGCTAGAACAAGGAAAAAAAAGAGAGAGGTGAGAGCAGAAAACATCCTTACTGCCAAATTATGTATTTTCATTAAGTTCTCTTTCCTTCAGAGGAAAAGAATCTCTGAGGCTTGCATGAATCAATAAAAAGTATTGGGTTTATAATGATAGAAAAACATATCTGTTTAATTAATTAAAGCATATCCCTATATCCTTGCAGGCACAGACTCCTCTCACCCCCAGTGCATTGGGCAAACTCTGAGACAGAACAAATGGAAACCTGACACAGAGAACACGGGGTTTCCTTTATTATTCAGGAGAAGCTTTCTGGATGACTTAGGAAGCCATGTGTTCAAAGGGATTGAAGTTCAGCATCTGTTCCCATCACGATACCAGGATTTTAATTTTCCACTTGCTATCATTTCAATGCAGATATTTAAAACAATGAAGGAATGGCTGAAAAAAAAATTTAATGAATAAAACAAAAAAGAAACTCTTTTAATTCAGCAGGTGATTTTTGCTCTGAGAGGCATATCCTTCCTCCTGTCCAGATTCTCTGAATCAGGCTTGAGGAGTCATCAGGAAAAGGAACCTTTTTAATATAGTTCCAAACTGAGTGCAAGCATTTACCATGAAGGGACCACAAACTGCTCCTCTGAGAACTTCTCTCTCTACTCTCACACAGAGGTTATCTGAGAAGGGACAGGATTTTTTAAATTTCAAACATTGAAATGACCATTTTCAACGCAGCCAGTAGAACAAAAGCAAAAGTACAAATACAAAAGCAAAAACACAAATATGAAAGCATAAGATACAAAAAACCACAAACACTGGCTTCATAATCCCATTGAATAACTTGGTCTGACAAGTAATTACAGCATTGCAACAAATTTCATAAATTTTCCCTAACTTGTTCCCCTCAGCCATCCTTTGAGAGAGTTAGAAATAAAGCACACCATCAAGTTAAAAAATCCCCACAATTTAAAATCAAGCATATCTTTTGGACAAATCACTAACTAAAATCCCATCTTATTGAAAGCAATTATGTTCATTTGATGAACATAATGATGTTCATTTTTCTCAGATGCAGGAGTACAGGACTGAGACAGAGCTCTGTGGGTACACAACACCCCCAGCCAGCACAGCCAGCAACAAAATTCAGCTCGGAGCTTTGCAATGTTCATTTAACATTGATTTACCACAAGATTCCACTTTTGAAACGGAGAGGTGTTCACAGAACAGCTAAAGTTTGTTTACTGGTGGGATCTCTATATATGCCTAGGACTTTGCCTCTCTTTTAGGATAAAAACTGAAAATGAGCACCAGGCCCTAGACATGAAGAAGTTGTCCCTTCTCAGGATTATCTGCACAATTATCATGGCAGTCCTTCCACTGGGAGCAGCAGCAAAGCAGCCAACCTTTGTGCCACGGGACGCTTTCAAGGGATTAGTTTTAGGATGCATTACTCGAATAAACAGGTAACTTCACTGAAACACCTTGAAAGATCACGCTGGCGAGCGATGTGTGACTTCGGATGGTAAAAACCACAAAAGGGAACTAACTCCAGAAAAGTGTACTATTGTTTATTTAAGATGGACTCTAATCTGGAGAGAATAAAAGGATTAACAAATATAATGGCACTTTAACCTACATTCCCTCCTATGGTAACATTTTTAACTTTTGGCCTGTGTTATCAGTTAGGGGGAATTCCATCATGAGAGCATGAAGGATGTGCAGCTTTTACAAAACACTAGTGCTTTTAATGGCAGTTTCCAGCCCGTGGCCTTTTGCACCTCCCCAGATTGGCTATAAAAGCTCCCTGTCAGCTGCAGTAACATCAACATCACTGCCCAGAAACTGAGGCTCCACAGGAACAACTCCCTGCACTATTAACCGCTTAGGGCCTGCTCTGGGCTCTGCAGAAACATCCATTTGAAAGCAGTAAAACAGCTGTTATCCTCTTTTCAACTGGAAGTAAGCAACATTCAGAAGTGACATGAAAGGGACTCTCAGAGTTTACAGTACTGGAAGTTGTGAGTGATGGTTGCATCTTTTATTTAATACAAATGAAAGCTAAAAAGCTTGGGCAATTTCAGTGGATACTTGTATACTAGCCTCCAATTTACATCAACCAGAATTGCAGTCTGGAGAACTGAGGATCAGCTCTGCTCCCAGAACAAAGTCATTTATCAATTTTTAGTACAAAGTATGACGTAAATCACAGCCTGAACCCTTGGTGTAAATAGTTTACCTGGAATCAGAGAACACAATAAAAAAGGGACCCAAACAAAGATTGCTGTGTCCAAGTCCCTGCTCCTTGCAGATCTTCCTAAAAGAAGCTCCTCTGAGTGAGAGCATCATCCAGATGCTGCTTGAATTCTGACAGGCTTCGTGCTGGTGCCTTGGCACTGGAATAACAGGAAAGAACCCAGGAACAATTATTTTTCAAAACAAAGCAGAAAGCCTCAAGTTCCCTTATGCTTTCTGTTGCTTAATATCTGTAGGGCTGGATACACAGGAAAATCAGTTCAGCGCAGCTCCACTGTTTTCTTCAAGGTGTTCTTTAACTAAATACGTTGAATGCCAACCCCGACAGCTATCCAAACATCTCCACGAGGGCATCTCATGGAAGTGTTGTGTTTAGGGGCAACCACAGCCATAAAGATTGTACCAATTTTAGTTGATACCATTTACTTTTACTTTTGGGCCAACAAAAATGTGTGTCAGCAAACCCAGCCAGCCAAGACCTCAGCAGGTACTTGTCAGGAGCTCTGGCCCAAGATCTGTGCTTGGCTAATCCAGAAGCAGCTGTTCTGGATTTCTTCCTGAAGGCTTCCTACATCCTGCCCCTTCTGCAAGGGCAGCCTGTGCAGCTGCATGGTGCAAACAGACCTTGGGGCTCTAACAGCCCCTTCTCTTGGTCTGCTCACCCAAGGACAGCCCAGCTCTTGGAGCTGCATTTCCCTCCTCCTTACCCTGCTGACAGACAATGCAGACCCCCACCAGCTACTCACAGCCCCGACGAGCTGCCTACAAAATGGAATTAGCTTTTGATTTATGCCACTTCTGCTGTTCTGAGTCTGGTTTGCTGTTGGGAAACTACTGAACAGCAGATCAACTGCACCTCTCTGATCCCAGACAAAACTAGAGATACCAGGAACCAGAGATGAATGATTCGTGAGGCAAAACCAGCAATCTATTCCCAAAATCCAGGGAAGAGTCCAATACTGAGGACCTCTGAATATTTCAATCAGCTACAGATGCCTCACAGGTATTATTTTCCACTTCTAAATAAACCCCAAAACAAACCCAAACAAAACTCACATAAAAATCCTAGGCAAACAAATAGAACCAACAAATACTAAGTATAAACCAAGAGCAGATAACAGATAGTTACTAATTCATCAGCGGTGGATTTTCAGGCAATGCCTGAACAGAAATACAAATGCCCCTCTGGACCATTGTCTCCCTCTGGCTTGCAGGTGTGCAATTTGGTCAGTAAATAAACTAAAAGCCAAGGTGGACAAATATTTACTAAACAAGGTGAGATCAGCACCTTGGAAAGAGACTTCTGACTTTGCATTGAAAATCCTTTGCAGAAACTCCCCCTTTTTATATGCCTTGGGGTGTCTGTAGGGCCAGGACCTGCACTGGAACTGTGACAAACACACCCAGAACCCCACAAGGGACTCCAGAATCAGAACCTCAGCGGACAAAATGTCATTTCCTTTTGATTTCCACGTCGTGTGTTTACAGTGTGAGCACAGATATTGGTTTGCCAGCACATGGTGGCACTGTTTATTTCTGCCCTGGTAGGAGCTGCTGCCATGCCCTGGGTGTGCACAGGCCTGGCACACACACACACACACGCAGTTCACACATATTTGCACCAAATAAATTTGTAACTGCAGATGTTTAGACAGAGCTACACCTACCTGAAGAAACAGCTGCAACACTTCACAATAACCTCATTGATCACTCTTTAGAAGAAAACCCTTCAGTACCAGGACAGGATTTACTAGGGATTATTAATTATTCTGCAAGCAATTTTTTCATTTCAAGCAAACAAACAAACAAACAAACAAAAAAACCTAAATGCAAAACCAAGAAAAAACAAAGAAGAAACGAGTGTATGTTAAACCTATATATCCTAAAAGTGATGTTACACAAACAGTAACTAGATTAAACGTAAGAGCACGTGCAGGTACGGACCTTGATTGAAGTGTTCATTTAATATAATTTAGGTATCTGAAATATTCTGCTTACTTGATTAGAGTAGATTGTTTGCATTTTGATTTATTGCTTCAAGATCAGTATTCATTAAGTCACTTAATATAAAGGCACCCCTACAGCTGCTACCCTATTAAAGGTAATCATTTTTTCCCAGTCCTGTTTATAGCACAGTCACTGTTACACTAAAACAGCCTGGAGCCATCTATTAATCACAACCACAGTTTCCATGTGTAAGTATCTTCGGAAACAATTCCTGATGGTGAGGCTTTGTGTTATACACAGGAATTACAAATTATATTTTGTCTTAAATTCAAATAGTTTCTATTATGTACTATCAGGCAGGCCCTGGGGTAACTGTGCAAGAGGGTGAGTCCTATTTAAAATATTGCCTAGAAGTTTCAAAGTGTCATTCCTAGCAGTGTTTTAAGCCTGTATTTTTTGTCCTACATGAGTCCCAGTTTTCACTCAAACCAATGTACTGAAATCAATGCAATTCCTCTGTAACTTCAATAAACTTTTTAAATTGGAATTGTAAACATAGCACTTTATCTTTGAGCACCACTGGCCAAAGACTACAGACCTGGTTCAATGGTTCTGGCTGATACATTTTACATTTATTCTTTGCCCAGTATCAAAAGGGACAGAATAATCCTGTGATAGTGACATGTAATTAACTGAACCACTGCCAAAAAAGATTACAATTCCAGAAAAGCCACAGTATGTGCCTATCCCCTTTGTTCTATCATCTCTGAAAGGTCAGTAAGAAAACAGCCTGACACACAAAACAGACAAGATACAACACACACAAATTGCAGCAAATTGCTGCCAGCTCCTGGGTCTGTGGCATGAGTTTATATCATGTTACCAACACTGATTTCAATTCACCAAAACACTGTAAACCACCCCGGAGAACTGTGCAGAAGACAGCTCTCGGTAGCTGTGAGTTCAGTGGGACTGATTAGCAACTCTTCTAGGATTAGTCCACACCCAGGTTAATAGTGCCCACTCTATGTAGAGAACCAAACTAAAACTGACCTTCAAGCCACCCTAAAAGATTTATTTTCCTAATTATGCAAGTTGTTAATAGATGAGGAAAAAGAAGTTTTTGTCTATTCCATAAGTATATCAACCCATCAATAACGCAAAAATATTTCATGGGATTTGTCCAAGACCAAATACAAAAGCATTGCCTGAAAATTCCAGTATTATTTCCTCATATGAAGCATTTTTTCCTGTTGCTGGATAATGCCAATTAACATACTGATCTGTCTAGGAGTAATAAAAAAAGTTTTGCTGTACTTCTTCCCTGGTACAATGCAACACGATTTCAAAGGGCTTTCATCAACATAAATTTTACAGGGCCTGTTTGTAATAATATTCTGAAAAGCAGCACTTCCACTCTGTGACTGCACCGTGCTGTTTGCCCACGGATCAGGCATCCTATCACAGCCCCTTTGCTCCTGAGAGAAAGAATCTTTCACAGAACTCCTACTAGCATCCCTTTATACATCCAATTATATATATTGTTACACTTATTTCTTCTCTTTCTGTGGTTTCTAACCAAAATCATTACAATTAATGGGAAAAGTTCCATGGCCTCCAAGGGATTTCATCTATTCATCTTTCCATTCTGTCAAGAAATGCTGATGTTTAAAGGAATCATGGTCCCTCTTCTGTGTAGCTTCATTAAAACTACTGTGGCAGAAGCAGTTCAAAGGCACAACCTTTTTAAAGCTCTGAAGAAGCTTGAAAAGTTTGCCTGGTAAAATATTAAAAATAGATATTTTTAGTATAATAACGCTTCAGTGAGGTACTGATAAGGTAGAGAAGATAATAAGAGATTGTGGTAAGAGAAGAAGAGCTACAGAAAAATATCAGCCAAGGTACCTCGGAGTCCCATTCAGTTCCCATTCTGCATTTCAAGAGTATCTGAGCAGACAGTCCAGTGTTACATTAACAACTGATTTCAAAATTATGATTGAGACAATAATAAGTGGTCAGGTTTGGGTCACTGAAAGAACACAAACCATAGGTGAAGTCACATGCAGATAAGTCACCTTACAGCTCACTTTTTAACTCAAACTGCAGATGGGGGAAGAAAGAAAATAAATTAAAGTCACATAATAAAAGCAGACAACAACATAATTTCTTCTCCAACCTCTTGAATTTAGTACAGTTACTCAGACTTATGAAATAACCTTGTATTATTTTATAAACAAATCCATTTTATTTAAACAACTACACAGGGCCCAAAAGCAAAATGCACCTGGGGTAAATAATGGCAAGTAGGATTTTTTTTCCACTAGAACAGCTCCCATTCTACTACTAAAACACTTCAAGCAATTCATAAAGCCAAAGGTTCATTAATGACTGTTGTCTCTTGGTCATTTTACCTTTATTTTGCTTAAAATTAACTCCCTCAGAGGTTTTATTTATCTTGATGAACAGTCATAATATTTGCATGAGAAACATCCCCAGCTATGCAAACCTCACAAGCTTCCACTCAGCACTTCTGCAAGGTTTAAAAAAAACTTGAATTTCCCTTGGATTTTCTTCCAGCAAAGATGCAGCCAGTGATACCAGTGAGCCTCGGAGGGATTTAGGGGCACAACACAATCCTCCCTAACACCAGAATCCTGGCATTTTTGGGATGGATGCTACTCCATCATCACATCCTCCTGTCACACCTCGCAGAGATTCTCCCAGTGCAGCAGCAGTGCACAGTTTCCCTTTATCCTTTCTATGTTTATCATTAAGGAGAGCAAATGATCTGACTGGAGGATTTGGGGGCACAGAGAGAAAGGCTTCCCACGTATTTCTGCCCCACTGAGAGAGAATTAATTCAGTGAATGGGTGCTGATCAGCCCAAGCACAGCACCCCCACCAAAGGGCCCAGGGACAGGTTTCAGTAATTTTCCTCAACTGCTGCAAAAAGCAAGAATGGAGTAAATAAGGACACTGGGTCATTTGGTGGAGCTGGACAAAGGAAAGCCCTGGGAAGCTGTTGCAAAGGGCAATGCTACAGCCTGTTAAAATACAGGCAGTGGCCAGAGCATTCTGTATTTACACCAGTTAAACAGGCCTGTAGGTACATCAGCCTACATCTGGAACCGATGGGCTTGATAACAAACACAAACCACATCCCCTCTGGTGCATCTTGCTCAGAATTTCCTACTGTGCAGAACTAAACTGGTGGCTTAGGCATCCACTACGACACTTCCCAAACTTGTAATTACAGTCCTAAAATATGGAATTGGTAGACAGATGACACCCAAACATAGGTGTGCGAATGGAACTGACACAGGGGTATGAAGAACTGAAATCACATATTAAAAACCTCCTCTTCTGCGTGACTAAAAGCTTTTAATATAGCAATTTTCAAATATCCCATGTGTTTGTAACGATAGCATGGAAATGTAAGTCACACTGGTTTACTACTGCAGAAAAAAAATTCTTGGCACTAAGCACTATCAAAAATAAAGTACATGATACACATTTTTCTCTTTTTATGTTATTTCCCCCTCACATTCAGTTAACAAACTGCATTTTTATTTCTTATTTACAAAAAAATATTCATGCCCTTCCCCTTAAGGAACTACTTGCTCCCAAACCCAGCAAAACTGGCTTTCCCTGATGCCAAGGACCATCAACAACCACCTGGACCCTTGCTCACAGGCATCACAGAAAGGCTTTCACAGGGGCTGCTGCAAACACACAAACACAGCCGTGCATCATTCCTCCCCCCCTTCTCCTCCGTGATATTTCCCAGAGATAATGCCAGGCACGCGGGCTCCTCCGTCCCACGAGAGCCGCCACCTGAGAACAACAGGCTGCAACACTCCCCTCGCATTTGGAGCCATTATTCAAAGGAAACAAGGAATTTCTTTTATAACCCTGGAACAGGCACCAATTCTTCACTGAGACATTTTTCATATCTCAGCTCCAATTCCACAAATAAGCCTTTTAAATCCAGCAAGTGCCTCACGGTCTGTCCCAGGCTCCCCCTCGGGCAGCGCTGGTAACAATCCACGCGGCACTTCCAGCTCCCGAAGAAATGAACAAACAATTGTGTGCAATTTTTCTTCTTAGTGCTTGAAATTATTCTGCTGTCCATGTGAAATGACCACTTTGGTCCTCAGTAAATTCTTTAATGAAAAAAAGAATACAAAAGAACAGCTTTATTAGCCTAGGCTATGGAACACAGAGCTGAAGGTAACAAAACGGCACCGATGAGATGAGCTGCATTATTTCCAGTCTCAATCTCGTGTGAACAGAATGAGAGATTTTCTTGACGTTTTTCGGAGGGGTAGTTGCTTGCTCACTGTGTAAGCTTTGAATTTCAGCACTCACTTCAGAACATATTTCAGTTTTACCTTCTTTTGCTGCAGCTTTGAATTCCCCCAGTTACAGCCTGGAGTCTTTCCCTAGTGATCAGGGATAGACTTCATTTCCATATTCAGTACTTAGCTGTGTCTTTTATCCATCTCTTTCCTAAAGATGATTTCCCCATATTATATTTGACCACCATCTAGAATTTCCCTTTGAAATTATCTGGGAACAAACAGAGCCATTGGAGCCCTGGATAAAGCATGGCACATTTAGGGGACTATAATCTCTCCCAGTCCAATTGAAGAAGCAATCAGGGCCTGGATTCTTCTTTGAATACAAAAAGACAGAAGTATAATGAAAATAGCTTATTTTTGTTTCAGTAAAATCTGTATTTGAAGTCTTCTACCACCTTCTCAAGCATTTATCTAGACTAGACGTTTTCTTGCATTTATCTAGACTAGACATTTTCTTATCTTTGCTGCATGAATCAGAACATTTTCAAAGACAGCTCCCAAACTAAGCTCTGGATTTAAAATCTTATCCCAACACTTTTAACTATGAATTTTGGCTACCTCCATTTCCTCTCAGACCTCTAACAGGTAGCAAGCACGGATACCTCCTGCTCTTACTGCCACATCTCAGCAATCTCTGGAGCTCAGAACAACTCCATTTCTTAACCCAGCACCCAGAGGAAGCCAGCTATTTTCTGTCATTAGTCCTCTTCTCAGCTTCCTGCTTTTCTGAAAAACTCAAGTTTCTCTGTTTCAGTCTCTAAAGACCTGAAAATTACTTTCCTTCTTGAAAAAAAATTCTTTAAAGTATCTGTCATTAAACAGCTATATGACACATATGGTTATTTTATACAACTGTGGGGAAACATGTTCTTGTTGGTTTGGTAATCATGACTGAGCAATAAATGAAAAAACCCCCACAAAAAGAGAACTTTGAAGCTTATTGCGAAACCAGCATTGATCTATCATATGGATTTTGTTTACAGACCTCGGAGAACCCACAAAAATATAAAAGCATCCTCCAGCATTTTAACACAAAAATCCTGTGTGTGCATCCCCTCCCCAGCGCAGCAGGCAGGCCAAATGCACAGTTCCAATTTTAATACTTATAAATTGTTAAACATGCTCTTTATCCTATTAAACTATAATTCAAATTAACTTCCAAATAAGCCATTCCCATTAAACATGTCACTAAAACAGAGCTTCTGAAACACAGGAAAACCAAAAAACCCACTTTGAACTATCAGACAAACAAGGAGTGGGGAAGTATCCAGGAAAAAAAATTATATTAATGGAATTATTTTGAGAAATGGTTAATACTTCATCCTTTTGCCACAGGCTGTGTATGACTTTAGGCAGGGAACAACTTCCCAGTGCTGCTGTGCCCTTTCTATTTCCCATTCCTGGCCTGGGAGCACTTCAGGGTAGAAAGGGAACTCACATCCTTCAGAGCCTTTACCTGAAAGCCTGAACCTGGAAGATTTTAAACAGCGTTTTGAAAGAGAGCTCAAAAGTGAGTATCACTTAAAGCAAAAAACCCTAGATGAGGCCCAGCAGTTTATGTGGGACACCCGTTACTCTGTCAAGAAACCTCGGGCGCATCACTTGGTGTCCGTGTGCTTTTCCCTGCACACAGAACAGGAGCAACAGATCCTCCCTCACATGGCAGCAAGGCTGGGAGGCTCAGCTCACCTAAGGCTGCAAAGTGCCAACATTGCCCAGCTGGAGAAGCCTCATGAAATGCAAACACAGATTAACACCCCCCCCTCCCCCCAAGAGATGCAAAACCAAAGGTTATGCTCCACTTCAGCCCTCCGGAAGGCTTTTGGCTAGTTTACCTTAAAATGGCAAATCAAAGAGATTTGATCAAAGAGAACAACCAGCAGCCTGAATCAAACAATTACTGTGAGAAATCACCAAAAGATGAACTAGAATCTAATCCAGCCTACCCAAAACTCAGTGAGTGGATAAGCCTAAGAGCATTGCTGGCAAAGAGCAGAGATTCAGAGAAAGTAAAGGTCTGAGGCCACAAGGTGGGGGAATTGTCACTGGACAGAGCATTAAAAAGAAACCCCTCACGTGTCAGGTCTGAGACTGAAAAGTCTTAATGATTCCCACTCCCAAGAGTACAGAGACAATTGGAAATGGTGTGTGCTTCCCACTGCCAGCCCCACACAACCCTGTCCTTTCTAAACCAAGGATTTAAATTTTCTAAACCAAGGATCTTTCTAAGACAAGGATTTCCTNTTTTTTTTTTTTTTTTTGTGCTTATCACAATTTTTGTTATTCTGTGAGCATGAACCACAGCTCTGAGAGGAGCCTCCTCAACTCCAAAACCCAGGATTAATTAATTATGGAAGAGGGGAAGAGAGAGCAGGGAACAAACATTTTCCTCAAAAGCATCAGGACTGGCAGCCTGCACATGGAAATGCTGAAGATTCAGATTTTTTTTTTTCCCGTCTGCATTCCAAAATTCTCAGTTTTCTCTTCTCCTGATTCTCTCTCTGTCACTACATCAAATGACCACACTGCCCCATTTCTTTCAAGCAAAGCATCAGTGAAACTCCAGAGCAAAGCACAGTGAGAGAATCATCTTGCAGCACTGATCTTTCTGCTTGCTCAGTGCAAGGCAAGAATATTCCTAGAAAAATGTCATATAAAAAATAAATAAATAAAAATTTACATTTTAACTCACATTCAACCCACAGACAATTCAGCTCTTGGATGGATCAATTATGTAAAGCCATCATGGCTAAAAGGCAAATCCTTTCAAAAATTGCATGAGAAACAGAAACAGGATAAGGAGGAAAACACATTTGCCAACGATCCTTTAGCACATACCAGAAAACTTAAAATAGTAAACATTTTGTAAATAATTATTTTTAATTTTCTTCCTATTGTCGTTCAAGTTTTTCTTCAGAGACATAAAAATGATGATTTTGCATAAGACTGTAAACAGCACCAGAAACTTGCATCCTGATGTCTCAGAAGGAAAAACATACCCCTCACTTCACTCATTAAACCCTCCAAAGACCCACTGAGATCTCTGAGCACTCAGAAAACACCACTGTGCTCACACTCAGCCATCGAGCACGTTTCATAACATCTGCACATTTATTCCATAAAAATTTATTCCATAAAAATTTCTGATCTTAGTTTTCAAGTTAAGCTATGCTGCTTGTCCTAAAAATCCACATTTGACAAATGATTTGTCTATTTTAATTCTGGCACACGGCGTATTTCTTTTGACTTTTTTTTTTTAATAGAACTGCTGTAGCTTTATAGGTGCTGCTCAGCAATGGCAATTCTGTGTTAGCAACTCTGTGCTACTTTTAGGTGTCCACTCACGCAAGCCTACAGACATAAAAGTTTTATAAATAAATACATTTTCAAGGTGACTTTCTTTAAAACAGCTCAATTCAAAGATAACAATTTTTGCCTTCTGGCATTTATTCTAAAAAATATTCATTTTGCATGAGTAAGTCCGTGTAAAAGGCAAAAAGATGCCACTACTGCTTTTAAAAATAGTTGGGGAATAAAAAAGAAAGGAAGTTAAATATTTTCTGAATTCCTCTGTAGATAATGTCATGGGAAATTTGCTCTGTAACTTACAACTGGACAGAATGGTAAGGTCAGCCTTGGGCTCAGTTCAGCAAAGCTCTGAGTCGCTCAGGCAGAGGTTCCAGGGTTCCTTGATCACTGCCTGGAGCCACCCATCAGTGTTTGCAGGGGTTTGGTGGCTGCAGAGCAGCTCAGAGCCCAGGGCTGCCAATTCCCCTGGGCCTGGGGGTGCCACCCTGCCAGGAGCTGCTCATGGACTCAGACACAGTTTGTGGGACCAGAGGAAATAAACCTGGGGGCAAACACGGTTCTGCCACTGCACCACGACACTGGGATCTTTCCCTTCAGGGCAATGCCTTAGGAGTTCAGCTTTGGTATTTTTCACAGATCTGTAGTCCTGCAAAGCTCTAAATTCCATACAGAGTGCTAGTTACAGCCTTCCCATTTTGGTCAGACACAACAATTCTTCTCTGGGCCTGGGAATCAAGGACACCTCACTGCCTCAGGCCCCAGAAATGTAAACAAAAGTGAGTTGGGGGGAGAAAACTTGGGGTAAATGACTTCATTACCTGGATCTCTAATTGGAAGATTAACCCTCAATATGCAAAAAGACCAAACTTGCAAAAGTGTGAAAATCTGTGACCTGTGGTTCATTTTGGGTGTAGCCCCTGGGGGCTTTGTCTGCCCTAAATGTACCTGAAGGCCCTTCAATAAATAGAACTGCTTTTTACTCCCTTAATTTTTTTGGCCTCTGTTTTTAGGTAGCCTGATAAGACATCAAGAGATCAAAGTAAATTCAAGGCTCACTCCTGGGTCAACGCAGGGAAACGACAGCTCTGCCTTCTGCAATGCCTACAGATTCACAGGGAGAGAAATACAGCAAAATTCCAACACACCCAAAGATGGTTTCAGAAGAGGATGACAGAAGAAGTCAGTGTTGGATTGCATTCTCTCTTTTCCTGCTAACAAGCCCAGCACACAGAACACAATACACATCCAGTGACAAAACAGCTACATTCATGGAGCTAATACTAAAAATGGCACAGTGCAGCTCGACTGACAAGCTGGCATTGAATTAATGCATTGGCTGATACATCTGCTGCACAACTTACTTTCCTGGTATTTTTGCTTGAATTAAGATGCCACAAAAGGGAAAAAAACAAACAACCAAACAAAACAAGCAGCACTTGTTTTCCTGTGGCTAGCGAACTTGTTCTCAGCCTTTGTGAATGCTGTTTGGGAGCACATTGGTGCTCCTCGTGTCTGTTGCTGCCTGGGTAAAGAGCTTTCCCCTCCTCCCAGGAGGTGTTTCATACCTTCACTAAGTGATGTGTAGGTACCTCCAGAGCACCCACAGATAAACGTGCCAGGGTGTCTGCACACATAGATTTATTGCATATATCCTGCAGGCTATGGTAGCGTTCATTCCATGATGAAATACGTGTTGGTGGCACGTGGTAGTTATCAAAGTACAGAATTACACGACTGGGAACTCTGAAATCTAACATTCACGGCAGGTCTTATTTTCTCTCTTTGTACCACACAGGTCACTGGAAACCATTATCTCTAAGGGAATGATGCCACAGAAAAGTTTACAAAAATGCCGCAGGGACTGCGTTTGGCAAGAAGGAACATTTAAATCTGCATTGTAGGACAACATTCTTACATATGTGAGAAGCACATTTTAGAGATCTCTCTAGATCCAACAACTGCTTTCCCTTTCTGGTGCTACCCAGTTATCTGTGTTGTTAAACATAGATTTGAATCCCCACACATCACTGGAAACCAGCTCCACTCCAGAAAAAACACTGGTGTAACATTTTATATTTGAATTATGTTAACATTGTGAAGACACGAGTTTTTCTAGCAGTTCCCTTTCTTTCAGTTTCCCTCTAGGCAACGTTGGAACAAATTTCCCTTTTCTCATCTACTGCAGTTCAATTTTTCCTATTTAAAAGGCAAGGGAGACAAGAGACTTTCAAGAAGTACTTCTCTAAACTAGAATTGTTTGGATCAATTGTTGGCATCATACTTGTATTAAATATACATTCTACATGCAGTTGTCCCTGTCTGAATTAAACTTCAGAGGAAATGTCCTTATGACCATTGCTCTGTGTGCCTGAAAAGAAAAATCAAACAGGCAACAGAGAATGTAAAGAGGAGGAACATTAATGAGAGTGATTTAAAAATAATTAGACAGGTCACCTTTTATTTTTAGTATATGTAGTCCTTTACCAACTATTCCGAGAGCAAGACTTATGATTATCAGAGATTTATCAGAGTACTATGACAATCATGGCAAGAAGTTAATTACTATGAAATAAATATACTGCTATAACTAATTCTCATATTCAGTTGATGGATTTTTATTTTATTCCTTTTTCCCCAAGAAATCAGTGTACTCACAGATCTTCATGAGAGTCAGATTTTCATGAGAGTTCAGATCTCATTTTGGCACCCAAATGAGAGCCAGACTTTGCTAAGAGCTCAGTGCCTCACAGAACAGGAACTGTGAGGAGTTGAGCTATTTTGAAAATCTAGCAGCTGCTGTGTAGGTTGAGAATATAAAATTCTGGTCCCGAGCTCTTTAAAAGCCTGGCCTTACCTAACTAACAGCATTATAAGCAAGAATCCTAAATCTAGGAAATTACAGTTCCTTTTGCAGTGTCCTTTGTCCTGCTGAAAACTTCCACTTTTAGTGCATTTCAAGAACTTTGCATTCCCATTATTGCCACCGGGCCCCTCGCTGCCTCCAGGAACAGCTCTGACCTTTCCAACACATCCTTCTTCAGGGAGAAAAGGTTATTTTTCTTTCCCTGGTTTAATAGTAAAGTTGCCTCATTACTGGCACTATTAGAATTTTGAACTGAAATAATGCTCAGCATTTGACTCGGGGGGCTCAGAGCACTCTGCCGGTGTCACCCCAGTGGTCACTGCCCTCCCCTGTCCCTCTCCAGGTACAATCTTAACAGTCTGGAGAACAGAGCCAGCTTCCCTCTGATCAGGCAGAGCATGCCCTCGTCCTTCCTCACTCCCTCAAATTATGACAGCACCAAATTTATAAAAATACAGAAATGCCAATAATTATGAATACCCTATTAATTTTCTGGGAAGTAGTAACACCAGGGTCATTTCAGATAAAGAAAAAGCAGTCAAGAAATGGGCAGCTTGTGCTCTGCAGAGACTCCAATTCCAGCAGCACATTATTCACATGAAGTACAGTGCACAGGCATCAACTGTTCTTCTGGAACACTTAACTTTCAGGATTTCTTTACAATAGATGTTGCCTTTCTCACTCTACAAACTTTCTTTCCCTTACCACTTTGCCTACAGAATCAACTCGACTATTTTTTTCAAAGCTTCCTTTCTTTTCAGATTCTTTCTGGGGAAAAGGCTTCGGTTTGAATCCTGTTTTTTTAAATGAATAATTAAACTACCACAAAAGATTTCAGAAACCTTTTGCTACTTTGATGATTTAATCAAGATCACATTTTTCTACCTGTTTCTTAATTTTTGGTGATTTTTTGAGATGAAAGAGATAAAGTGTGTTTTCTGCAAAACAGTTCACCACTTTACATGGTCTGCAAAAGACCTTAACAATTCCATAATAATGACTGGAAAAAACGACTATATATGTAAACCATGAAGAGCAGAGACACAATCCTAATTCCTGGCAGTGGAAAATGAAGTATTTTAGAGACATATCGAGAGTGACCTCTAGAGATGTGTAACCAGTGCTTTAAATCTTTTTCTAAAGTTATTGTCAAGAGAAATTCAGGTGTGGTTTCCAGTTTGAGCCAACATCCCTAAATGCTTCACTTGGATTGCACTGACACAATCTTATAAGTTCAGGCAATGCACTTTAGCTTATGCAACAGCCCTGTGGAAAAAAATATTTTCAAGAGATTTAAGATTGTCTTGTTTCTAAACATGAACTGAAAATCTCTAAACAAATTTATTAGCAAAATTATCACCACTACCAGACAGCCACATTCCTCATGCTAATTTCAAATATATTTTAAATTTAATTCCAGTTGTCACATAAACTATTACGCACATTGTGTAATCAGGCATCTCTAATCAGCTTTAGAGCCCAAATTACATTTGTCTGGGAAGTTTCAAGCTTTGGGTTGCACAGTCATGAAACCAAAACTTCATGGACATGGAAGCATTCACAGAGGTTAATTGCTGGGATAGAGGCTGCTCCTCCCCTTTCCAGGCTACATGGGATTTCAGCTATCCTTTAAATTTTCATCAAAGAAATTGCACAAAAAGCATTCTGGAAGCGCTCTTCCTCCAAACACCAACAGGAAACTGAAATTCCTACAGAAGATCAGGATGATGCAGATGAAGTGGAGCATTTCAGCCCCTTGCCAGTGGCGCGGGAAAGCTCCCGTGAGTGCCCACGGCTCTGGGGCTGTGCCCCGTAGTGACCAAACACCTGGAGCTAGAGCACTGACCACAGCAGAGCCCAGGACCAAACACTCCCTGCAGCCACAGCATTTGCTTCGCCCCTTCCCACCAGCAGGCTCCTCTTGCACACTCACCGAAGGACCAGACTGCACTAAAGGGAATTTGAAGGCACAAATGTCATTTATTAATTTGCCACTTTTCTTGGCAATCAGCTGCGATACATAACCTGAATTTTAATACCAAATTACAAGAGCACTGTGTAAATGGCATACTCAAAAATGCAGACTTTCCTTTTTCTTTTAGGCAAAATAAAGCTAATCTGCTTTGACAGAAGAGGGCTCTTTGGAACCACCTAGTGAGTCTCCCAAATATGAAGCAGTAACTCAAATGTCAATTACTTTTTCAACAGCAGACAAATTGCTGGCACACTAATGCAATTTAAGGACAATAATTAGATAACAGGACTACAGAGTGTACCAGGTGACAGAGTTTCTGAGATAATAGAATCTAGTGTCCTACTTCTTAAATATTAACATCATTCCATTTCAGTCAATCGGTTTATGGTAATTTTAAAAGGGCAAAGCAAATTCTTTTTATTGCTAATAATATTGTGCTTCTCCAGCATTAGCTTTGAAGGTTAGCAATTTACAGGGTCAAACCTTAATTATATTATTTCCTTTTTATTTACTTTTCTTTTTTAATCTTTCCTCTTTGAAGTCTTTTCCTATTACAGAGATCTTAAAGCACTTGATTAAAAAAAAATTGAAACTCTTGAAACGTGAGTTCACTGTGCTCCATAGAAAGGAGCCAGTTTCATCACAGCCCATGTAACATCTTTGTTAGACCCATCTGGAAATCCACAAACTTTTCCCATAATCACTTTCTCTTATAATTGCATTCTAGTCTAGGTGGTTTGGTCATGTCAGGCAATCCACGATGCCATGTACCATGTCCAAGGCTTTGCAAAATAAATGCATTCGAGTGGCTCTCCACAAATATTCCAGGCAGAAGAAATCTCCTGGCTTTAGCCACAAGTACCCGGATCACTATATTTCACTTTGCATCATGAATTTATATTGGAATATTCTTCCATTCCCACTTTTTCCCCCCCATTAGTCAGCTGTGGAACACTTGTTTTCAACAAAGTCTCTGTAATTCTTGACACCAAACCTCCTTTCATCCATAAAACTAATGCCCACTGACACAGTGAAATATCTCCACTCTGACCAGAGAGACTAACTCCAGGACAGGGGAGGAATTCACCTGCAATAACGTTTAGCTTCTCAACTGAGACCACAGCAAGAATGCAAATTTGCTTTCTCTGGGGCTTTTTTAAGTTTTCAAGTGAATCAAGACAGAAACAAAATCATAACAGAGACCATGAAAACATGTGTTTCAAAACATACTTTTTTCCCATCTTAAGGAAAAGAAAAGCTTTAAGTGCTGCATTAAGAACCAGCCAAGCCACATGGCTTTCAGGAACGTTTGTGCCAGTCTCCCAAAGCCATGCTTGTATTCTTTACAAGCCTTGTGTAATACAGTTTTACATATTCTGAAGTGTTTGCTAACAGATACATGAAAAGGTTCCTTTCAATTGTACAGGTTTTGCTCCTTGAGGCTACAGCTTTTCTATTTGGGAAATATTCAATATCGTAACAATGGTTTGTTACCTGCTGTGGGGTGGGGAAAGGGAAATTAAAGAATACAGCAAAACATTGGGATAATTCTTTCTTAGCACTGGGGAGTCTGCAAGCCTACAAAGCTGAGCACCACTGTCCTGATATCATTGGGGTACCCTGTAAGAGCAGCCTTTTCTCCCCTTCTGGTCAAACACAAACGCTATTGTGATTTGTGTGTGATATGTCCCACTGCCTGCACTGTAGCAGATGATAATGATCATTAACTACCTGCCCTGTGATTTGTTACCCTGCTGATTATCACAGTCACGTATAAGGTGCTGCCTGGACTTTCTTACTTCATCTGCAGCTCTGATACCAAACACTGACCAAAAATACTTTACTACCTGATTCAGCTGTATCATCTCTGCTCACAATTCCCCTGTTTCTCCCATGTGCATTTTAGCCACATTGGGAAACAGATCTGTGGATACCTGAACAATGTATCCCAACACTACCTATGTGCTTCTTTTCAACAGGAGAATCCTCGTTCATTTTGACTGGCAGGGAATGTGGATTTGTGAAACCAGTAATGGAAATGCACCATGCTGAGGACTTGGGTATCAGAGTGGTAATCTCTGACAAACACCTCCAAGAGCCTCAGACAGAATAACCAAAACCCAAAAAAGCCCTTGTGCATTATCTTAGAGCCCTGTGACAGAGCCATGACTTCACCTGCCACGGTGGCACTGGAACGAAGCCTCTTGGGCACAGCAGAACTGCAAAAGTCCGTACAAAGCAGCTCACTGTGCAACAGGCAGAGGAAATCTGGGGTTACTCTCTCATTACCTGAACTGCAGTTAGAACTCACATCTGACTTAAAATCAGGTTAAAACTGTCATGTCATCAGTCCAGGAGGCAAATGAAAAGCAATCTTGGAGGTGAACACTCTGCTCTCTGGGATCCAGGCGCCTCCTGAGCTGTATTTGTTTATCACACCACGCATCAGGACAATTCTTCACTCACAGAACACCTTGAGGAAAATTTCTATAAAAGTAAGTAAACAAACACGTTCACCAGCCCATAGGGCCTTATGGGATTCACCCCAGGGTTCTGGAGGAGCTGGGGGATGTTCTGGCTGTAAGCCCTCCCTATCATCTGCCAAGGGGCTCGGGAGCCCCTGCTGACTGGAGCTGACCAAGATTATTCCAACCTGCACAAAAGGGCTCGAGGAAAGACCCTGTGGATCTTTCAGCCTACCCTCAGCACCTGGAAAACGTTATTCATAGAATACAGATTATACTGGATACTGCTGAGAGGCACTTAAGTGACTCTAAGGGAAAAAGCTCTGCCCACCCCACTCTCAGAGGGCTCAGGGGTGGCTCAGGCACCCGTGGCACCACACGCATGGATGTGGAGCTGGGAGCCTCTCACATCATGCTCACAATGCACAAAACAGAAGAAATAAATCTGGGGGGAAAAAAAGGAACAACAAAACCCAAATAAACAAACACAGAAGAGACTGGGGAATGGGTACTAATCAGTGGGGAATGCTTAGAGCCAATAACCATTTATAGTCAAGGCATGCATAATTTTGAATCTGGTGCTTTTAGCAGTAAAGTGACAAAACAAAGGAAGAGGTTGAAGGAGCAAGCAGGAAGGCATAAAAAAAAGTTACCAGGACAGCAATTAGTAGGGGGACACTTAGCGTAAGGCATAACAACGAGAAATACATGTTAATAACACATTTTATACTTTGCCTTTTTAAAACTTTATAAAATTCCTTTAAATATCTAACCTCAAATAGCTACAGGAAAAAAAACAAGTGATATATATCATTCCTTTATCCATCTTTCCATTAAGCAAACTGAACCCAACAGACAACCTTTCCATGAACTTACTCAGTTCCATATGTATCAAGACTGATAAATCATTATTCATTCCTCTAAGCACAAGGGCTTTCTTAGTTCCTATGGATAGGAAAAAAACCCCACTTTTGTGGACAATGAAAAATTCTGTCTTTATTCTTTCTCCTACTCCTTTTCACATAGCCCTTACTCTGTGTCCCAGGATAATGAGAATCGAATAGAAATTAAATAAAGGGACTTCCATCTACTTCTATGAAGAAAATAGTCTTTTTTTTTTCCTTTTTTGTAATCCAACATCTCATTTCAAAAAGGAAATAGCTTCAAGACTTGCATGCTTTTTAAAGTATGTGCCTGATTCTATAATGGCAGTCTAAGAAATCTATCACACTCCTTAAAAAGAAAGTCCTACATTTACATTGTTTACAGTACTTTCCCAACCTCATGCTCTCCTTTGTTTCAGTTATTTCATAAAAACATTTCTTTCCTCATTAAACGTTCCTGTTTTCCATCTCTGAAGTGGAGAACATGAAATTTTCTTCATCCTGTATTTATAAAAGCATAAACCACTGAAGACTATTTCTAGGGCTCTCTGTAGCTCTACCTACTATAAATCCTCCCAGGTCCTCCCTAACTATTGAGTTCTGAAATAATTAAAACTCTTTGGAACAAATAAAATACTGGACACCTTGACACCTAAGAGCTACATCAAGGACTCAGACTGTGCTTATATTTCTGCACTTATTCTTTCATTTTAGTCTTGCCCTTAAAATAACTAAAACTATATTGCCAGAGCACATTTCAAATGCTACAGCATACAGCTAACAGAACAAATAGATGAGTTAGAATGTTACTCATTGTTTGCCTTTATTTTAGAATAAAGTCAAATATGATTTATCTCCCGGCTGTTTCAGTCTCCCTGAATCTTTGCAATTGGGATTTACATCTTCTGTGCCGAGACAAGCAGGTTAAATTGCATCTTCTGTGGCATTTGTTAGCTCTGCATGGTGTTTCTTTCCATGAACACACAGTGTTCACTACACTCATTCCTTTGTTCTCCATTCCCGTTTCTCTCCTCCTTCAGAGCATCACGGAATGGCTGAGGTTGAAAAGGGGCCTCTGGAGATCCCAGTCCATCCCCCCTGCTCCGGGCAGGGCAGCCACAGCAGGGCTTAACAAACCCAGAGAGCTTCACTGAGCGAACCCTCCAACAAATTCCTCAGTGGAAAAGAAATCAAGAGAGAGAAGACACAGCCTGCGGTGCCAGGATATCCATGGGAAAGACACCGAGGATGGAACTGATTGATTTCAGGACTGAAATGTGTCCCTTGCCTCTCTCCAGCACTGGACTGCACAGAAATGCCTCTAGCTGCCAGGGAACCCTGCAGCCATCCGAGGTGTTGTTAAACAGCAGCTCTCAGTGTCTCTTCTAGACAGAAAAAAGAAAATGAAAGTAAGAGAAAGAAAAATAAGTAGATGGAGGAGCAAAAATTAATCGAGTTCAGTAACTGACCAGAGAAAACAGCTGCAGGGCTAATAGGGGAAATGGAAACATTCAGGAAAAACTCTTAATGAATTCCACAAGGTTGTTTGGAGAAATCACTTAGGCATGTATCATCAGGAGATACATCTCGAGGAAAAGTGGCAAAAGCAGCAGTTTCTCCAGCAGTGCAGGAGACAATTTACTTGGCTCTCAGGAACGCAGAACAGCCAAAGAAAGGAACCGAAAAGAAAAGGGATACCAGGATTCTGAAAATCTATAGCAGAGAAAAGAGGGAGAGACAGTAATGGATGGTGTAACATGAGATAATAAAGTGGGGAGTACAGAGGAGAACAAGATGACACAGTGGGAAAACAAAACAGGGGGCAGGGTTTACAGATGAATCTGAGTCCAAAATTTATGGAATTATTGTCATAAGATGAAAAAGGGGATGACACACAAAAATAAGGAGAAAAGTCAGTGACTTCAAACATAAAAGAAGGTAACAGCTGCTCTCCTGTTTCACTAAGTTGGATCATTTACCACATCCATATTTCAAATAGTAATTAATTAAGTTGTACTGGAGCCAACAACAGCAGGGACTCTATTAATGAATGCATAGATCTGATAAACAACTGTGCTGAAGATGGATTTTACTAGTAAACTTTAGCACTACCATTTCCTATAAGAATGAAAATGCATGAAATAGTGTCTCTGAAGATTTTGAAGGTATGAAAAGTAAGAACCCAGACACTATTCCATCAGCAGTACAAGTTCTATGGAATTACAACTGAATGATATCAAGTTCATGATACATGAATAGTATTTCAGCATTTCAGAAAAAAAGAAATTAAAAGCTATAAAAAAACTAAACCACTCACCAGAAAACACCACTCCTCCCGACCCAAACAAACAAAAAAATATTTATTTTTCTGCAGTAAGCCTAGGAAATTGGAGCATTTCTCTGAGAATGATCAGAACTCACTGGCTGCTGTTCAATATGCAAACAAGTCTAATTACTCCCTCTGGCTGGTACCACAACATTTGACTCCTGTCAGGGGCAGTTTGTCACCCGGACTCTGGAATCCTGGCTGCAGCTGTCCTGCTGCTCCGTTTCAGAGCTCCAAGGAATGGAAAACACAAGGAATGCACATGCAGACCTACCTCTCAGGAGATGGGATAAGCACCTTTCATCACCAGAATCTCCTCAGCTCAAAACCACCCAGCTGGAGCCTTTGCACTGCTCGGTGTACGTGGGCACTACTCACTTTGTTGAGCAATAGTTGCTCCCTATTTTTGGAATAAGGTTCTACTTTCCTGCTCAGAAAGCTGAGTTTAGCTGTAGGCTGCTATTTCATTCCTTTATTAAGCATCCTTCAACACATTCAGTATCCAAAAATTTATTCATCGTAGAGAAGGAGTTTGGATACAAAACTGGTTTTAAAGTTTATCCCCAAGTTTTTCAGATCCTTAGCAATGGCATTTAAGTCGCACATAAAGCCCAAGGGAAAGGTCATGTTTTTCAGCGTTCTAGGAAGGAAGGACAGAAGGATGGAAAGACCTAAGTCATAATTGCTTAGTCATCTAAGCTCAGTACCCAGCCACCCCAAGCAGAAGCAAGAAACACAAGAGAACCGTGTCTGTCTTCCTAAACAAATCTGTTTCA
>WAAG01042582.1:101007-122475 GCA_013390105.1 Tichodroma muraria | reverse complement strand
AAAAAAAAAAAAAAGAAAGGCAAGTCACTCTGCCGCTCAAAGCAGGAGATAAAATCGTGAAGCCATAAAACAGACTGTGGAGAATCAGTTTTCATCTTTTCCATCTCCTTTGGGGTGAACGGGCTGTACAGCAGGCAAAAACCAAGAATTTCTACCTCACCCTTAGCGTGGCATGAAAATACCCCAGCAATCCACACCCACATTTCATAGAGCACAACTGGCTGCATTTTCTTTCATTTCTGGTCTGCGTAGCCTTAATACAAGACTTGCTATTATTATTTTTTTTGTCCTGTAACAAAGCTTTTTCCTGCATTATTCTTTCTCAGCATCACCCTGTATTTATTAATTGTCAATTTGCTTTAAGCTATCCGTGACAACAATTCTTAGTGTAATCTGATCAGTAAAAATCCACTTAAACCCAGTGGCATGCCCCAGACACCCTTTGATCAAGATCATTAGCATTTGTATTTTATCAACCCCCGAGATGCTCTAACCAGGATCACAGTGCCAGTGCCAGCACAACTCATCAGGAATTTGAGACAGCCCTGCCCGTGGAGGTGAAGTGGCACTGATTCCTCTGTCACAGGCACAGAACTGTGACTCTGCAATCAAGCGATCTGCCTGAGGAAACCAGGGATGCTGCTAAGAGAGATTAGACTGAAATCTAAAATCTTTGACACCTAGCTAAGTACACATGACAAGACTGTGGAGAATGCTGGATCTTTCCACCTTTCTGTAATAAAACCCCAGTGTAATCTAAATAGATTTATACCATCTGTCTCTTGAAATGAAATGGATATGAATTTGTATTTTCTAGGCTACTTCTACTATTGACTACTTTCCCTTATACTTCTAAAGCTGAACACAGAGTGAAAGTATTATAACCAATACAATATTTCTATCCTCTGAGACTGCCTAGTAACACCCATCAATATCAAACCTCCACTTAGTACCAACCGTCACACGAAAATTGAAATTCCAGCACTCTTGATGCAAGTATTTATAGCAAACCTTGTGAGAGAACTGCTAGATGGACTAATCCTTACCCTGACATTTTGGAATATGGGACTAGAAGTCTCTCCAGCTGCTTTCTTATGAGCCACAGCATCGGTGAGGTAGCAGGAGAAAGGGAAGTGTGTGCATCCACTGAAATCAGAGGCAGTACTTTCAGGCTGATAGCACATTTTAAGAATATCCTGAGTACTTTCAGTGCAAAGTTCTGTCATTCCCTCAGTGCACACATCCTCAATATCCAGAAATCTTACAGGAGAAATCGTGACTAATGGAGCACACAGCAGAGCTTCAGAAATCTGCCCTGTAAATCAGAGCTAGAATGAACAGTCACTGCTATTGGAATCCATAGCTGGGGCCATTTTGCAAGGAAGTAAAGCCAGATGGGGATGCTTAATTTACTTTCACTTAGCTTTGGTATTCTCTGCATAATTCTTGTACAAATCCCCTCAACACTCTCAGAATATTTTGCATAGGGAAGGACACGCTGGCATGCAACACATTCATCTTCATATACCAATAGGCACAATGTGTGCCAATAGACACACAACCCCTAATGATAGAGCTTATAATTTCTCAGCTCCTCATTTATTTTCAGCAATGGAGTAAGTCAAAAGTGCTGGTGAAAAGAGTTTGTGTGACTCAAAATACACCGTAAGCATTTTCCTTCCTCACAGTTTTAGTGCAAAGGCAAAAAGATGTGGGAAAGAAAATAATTCTGCCATTCAAAATGCCCAGAGCCTGGACAGAGGCATAAGGACTGGCAAGTAAATCAGGGACTTACACGCTCTCAAATACACCCACAACATTTCATTGTAAAAGTTTAGATCTCAACTTTTCTATCAACTTTCAATGTGCTACTTAACTTCCTGAGAGTGAGGAAGTTACTGCTGTGACTAAACTGCAGAAAGGCATTTTCTAAATGTCCGTGGCCATGTGCATGGGAATACATCTATTATATATATATAACAGATAAATTCAAAGTCTTAGCAACATTAAACAAGATATTCCACTGCAAATATCTAATGCTGATAGAAAGTTCACCCTGTTACATTTAAGAACAGATGTTTTCAAAGTAAAGATTTTTACATAGCCTCATATTCTAAAGTAGAAAGAAGCTGAGTAGAAAGATATATAAATCAGCACTTTTATATCCTCTAATAAAATCAAAGTCATCTAAAAAATATTGGTTTAAGAAGTTAATTTCAATGCTGAACATTTGTTTTCATTTTCTACATGCAGTTTCAGATGTTAGCATTTATACATAGGCTACAACATAACACATTAACATATAACAGGGTTATAATTAGTCTTTGCTGATGTCAGTTGAAGACCATCCACACATTTCTACTCAGGGCTGCTTTCCAGTTAGAAAACTTTAATATAAATCATATATTAATCATTTTTTTCTCCAAACTTTATCCCATATCACTGACTTAAAAGTAAATAGTCCCTAAAACAAGATAGCATGCACATTGTTAATACTTTTGCTCAGTAGATCAGCCATGTGTAAAATAGGTGTGTGTTCATGTAATTGTCTACAGTATTTTGCTCCATGGCTAAATGCATGATTTCTTCTAAGAGAATGCCAGTGTGGTCTACATCACATTTTCTACTTCATAAAGACCCAATGAGCTGTGACCATAGGCTCCCCAACTTAATGGAAAGTTCACTTGGTGACTTCCGAGTTTAAATTGTCCCTTTCTACTGTGAATCAATAGATTTAAAACACATTAACGGATCTCTTCCCCAAAAGCTTTAATCCCAAGGGACTTAGAAAGTAGATCTAACTCAGATTTACCACTCTTGCAGCACACCAAACCCAAGGTGCTCCCTCTTTATAATATAACAAGAAAATTGAATCATGGAGACACCTCCTTGGTGCAAACCACACACCTGCCCAGGTATTCAGGTACCAGCAGCTTTCAATATTTCCTTTCCAAAATGTTGGAAGCAGTCTTTACAAAGCTATGACGTTTTTCTAAACAGGCTTTCACTGCTCGAAATTTATTTGCTCCCAGAAAGAACACATATCTGAATGACACAGTAAATTCAATTCCATGTACATAAAGGAAGATGCAAAACACCCACATGCAGCTCTAGCTGAGGATTTCTACATCTTTGCAGCCAAAGAACTGTCCTTATATTAAACAATTTTTTTAAAGGCCTAATTTTTATTTGTTAATTTATTTTATTGTATTTTTATGTGGCTACCTCAATCGACAAGAAAATGAGACGAAATAAAATCAAGGAAGCGTGTATCTAAAGAGTCCCGCTATCCTTACCAGGACTTGAAACACTCTGTATGGAGATGTAAGTCTTAATCAGCATTTTTAATGATTTCAGAGACTTTTAAAACCCTATCACAGTCTAGGAACATCAGAGAATAAATCTAGAGGCTATGTCTGAGCCAGGAAAATAAGGAAAAAGGGTGTGTGGTGGGACTGACATGAACAGACCGAGTCTCAAGGCACCTCAAAACATTGAAGCAGGAACTAATGAACACATTCAAATGAATTTTGCCAGTGGATAAATTAAGATCGGGAAGTTAAATTAAAGGACTTACAAGAATCAAGAGAAGGGTTCTGCACACACAGGGGTTCCCTTACAAGCAGCAGGTGCTTGGAAACTTTTGATGATCATCTCTAGATGCTTTTTGTCACAATCACTGAGACCAAGTGGAAGCAAGAAAGAAGAGAATTAAAACAGTAAGAACCCACAGTGAATGTCACCTGAGGTCAAAACTGGAAGGTTTGTGTTCTGAGGAAGGGGAAGAACACTTAGTGCTCTTTTGGAGCAAGCTGAAAGTTTTAAGACATTAATTGGCTCCAAAAGAGAGTCAAGCAATTCCTAAAAAAGGAATATGGTACCTAGGCCCTCTTATAAAAGAGAATAAATTTATGAGAAATGAGCTTTTTCAAAGCACAGCACCTAAAATGGGAACTGAAAGCACCAGCCTAAGTGCAAAATGAGAACCACAGAAAAATCAATGATTCCAATTTGTAAAGAAAGCACAAATCAGATATTGTTAATATGATATATAAGCACAATATAAACTATTTGTACTACACACATTAAGGGTAAATTGCTTGAATAAATTCTATTTTTATGGAAAAACACTGCAAACAACATGCTGACGGGTCAGGAAAGTGAAAATGATAACACTGACATTATTAGCACTATATGCTATTTCCTAGTGATTTCCCAGGATCATCTATTTCCACTTCAAGCAGCTGTTTAAATCCCCTTTTTGCCTCACCATGTCTAGTTTTGTTTTAAATTCATTACATAATTTGTGCAGTCTATTACTTATACTATTACTACAATCCTCACTTCACTGCAAACAAGAAAAAGAGGAAATGCTTTTCCTTCCGGAATTTTAGGAGGTGTTGATGGTTTCAGCAGGGAACTGTGAGTTTTGGGAATGAAAATAGTGTTGGTCACTGATTTTTTCCTTCCCTCACAAAGCAAGTAGAAACAATCTTTTGAGAGAAAAAAGACACAGCCGAACAGAAGAGGAATATGTTAGCACACTAAAAAAGGTCAAATCCAGCTCCAAGGATGAGGGAACAGACCTTGTGAAGGGCCCTTCTACAGGCAGAAGAATCTGATTCTGCTTCTCAGCCTGGGCTTTCACACACTCCAGACTATGCCCTGCACTGATCAGCTCAAGCCCCTCTGCCTCCTTTCAGCCTCTTTTTAAATTCAGGCTGCAGAAAAAAATCCTAAGCATTATTTTGTAATAAAAGTCCAGATTACTATAAAAAGAGGTTTGGGGTGTTTGCCTCTGCCCAACAGCTGAAAGACAATTTAATTTAATAGCTCTGGAGAGCACATGGAGAATGAACTGTAACTGAGGGCATGAACATCTCCATCATGGAAATGAAATTATCATTGCAAAAGTATCTTTCTCACAATCTCACAATAGTAAATAGATGGCCATGGGTTTGCCAAAAGATACATTTTTCTTCACCCAGGGACTGTTTCTTCCCAAAGGGTCTGAAAGGTAAGAACACCATAGAAAACAGAATGAAGAAGCTTAGCTGCTGCTGTCCAGCTCTTGACTAGAAGATGAATAGAAATAAAAGGTCGTGATTGTTCCTTGTTCCTTCCAAGACTAATCACTTATGAGGGCTACATTTTTAACATGACCCTACTTATAGAAACTTATTTCAGGTCATTAATTCTGCTTATCAAATATGCCTCGTACTCAAGGACTTTGTTTTATTTTATTGAATCATTAAAAATGCATCACAAATTGAAAAGTAAACAATCCAGCTGCCACTGAAAGTCAGTTTAGAGCTTTATTCTGAATGGGATGGAGATAACCAGAGTAAATACTTGTATAATAAAAATGACTCGCACTACTTGCAAGACTATCACTTTTACTGCTTTTTCTACAGCTTTCAGGTAGCCAAACGGGCTCAGCAGCTCAGCCTCCCTACTAAAATAAATACACAGGTCCATGTGTGTATTTGCAAACGCTTCCAGGACAAACAGAGCTGCAGAATAATTGGGGCCAGAAGGACAGGCCTCTGGAGGTCAGTGAGCTCCAGCTGCAGCTCTTCCTCAAACTGGACCTACTCTCCAAGCGAGTTAAGTTTTCTCATGTCTAGCCACACTTTCAGCACTTTCAAGTATGGAAAGCCCCCAGCGTCTCTGGAATCACTGTGGAGAGATTCCTCCTTCTCCTGTTTCCAAGGAGCGTTTCCCCGGAGCTGTCTGCAACCACTGCTTGCTGTTCCTTAGCTGTGTCCCCCTGAGAGGACCCTCCCTGCGCCTGCCTCCTCCCCAGCCTCTTTGGGAGGGAGTGCCTGACAGCAGTGCCCAACATTCTCTGCTGGGACAGGACCTGCTCCAGCCTCTCCCCAAACCCCTTCCAGCTCTGGAAGGCCCAGTGGGACATCACGTTCCAGACACAGCTCCGAGAGGGCCCAACCAGGGCAAGAGCAATAATTTAACCTTCCTTAAGTGCTTAAAAAGAGTCCTTTTTAAAGTGTTAATGCCAGGATGGTGGGAGCATGTGGAGATGAGATTTTAATGGTGCACAGCAACATAAGGATATCCTGCAAGGAAGACTGTGAGGAGTAATACCACTAACAGCAACACCTGTGTGCTCCTCTCTCAAGAGCAAGGGTGAAAATGAAGGAAAACTGTCACGCTTCTTTGTTAGATATCTTCATTAGACAAGAATGAGGATAATTACTGCTCACAAAATTCACAGCTTGAAAAATCCTCATCCATTTTCTCCCCCGTTGATGTGGCGCACACCAAAGGGCTCACACTGGGGGCATTTCTGCACACAGCAGGGGAGGGAGGGGAAAGAAAATTCATCGCAGTACAATAGAACGCTCGCCTCAGACCAACTTCGATCACTTCGTACATCCCAGAACCACAGAAAGCTCTTATTAAAGTTTCTCTTGCTTGTTTATTAGTAGAATGTGTTTGGAGTACAGAACGCTACACAGGTACTGCTTCAGCCACAGCTTCACCTGCTGCAGATTTGCTGAAAGGAAGCACTGACAGACCCTTCTCGCGGGGCCCTTCATCAGGCGGCTCCCCTGCCCTCAGCCCTCTGGCTAAGGCCGTACTCCATGGCCCCATCTTACATCAGCAGGCCCAGCCGGGGAGGGCGCGTGGCCGAAGGACGGCGCCGCGGCGGCCGTGAAGGACGTTTCGAATCTTATCGGAGGCTCCTTGGGAGGAAGAAACACAGCTTGTGTCTCCAGCCAGGGACAAACGGGCACCGGCCTTGCCGTGGTTAGAAGCCGTGCTGTTTGCCCGGAGGTGGAGAAGGGCCCGCACCGACGCCATCAGTGGGGCCGCGCTCATTTCCCACCGGAGCCTGCCTGGCACAGGGACCCACGCACGGGCACGGAATGACTCGCTGCTCTCGCCTCATGCACGAGAAAAGGCTTGGATTCCTACCAATAAGTCTAATTCTCCTCGTACAGCGTTGTGCTCTTCTCAGGACCCACCGCAGCAAAGCTTTTGCATTCCTCCCCCCCCCTTTTTTTTCCCCCACTATTTTCAAATAAATAAATGCAACAGGCCATAGTTTGCAATTATAATCCGTTAGGTAAGGTTTTCATTCAAGCTGCATTTTGAGGGTTAGGGTTTTCGTATTCTGGTCCTTCTGGTTTTCAGGTTTTGGAAAACGCTAAAAAAAAAAAAAATCTATAAAAACTACTTCACAGCAACTTTACAGATCCTTCTAATTTGTTACTCCCAATTATTATCATCGACAATTTTATAGTTGTCGATAATAATAATTATATAGTTTTAGTAGTTATTTAGTGATACAGTTATCACTAAATGACTACTAATATATGTAGTATATATATAATATACTAATATATATACTAATATATGCATATATATAATATATGTATGTGTATATATATAATATATATACTAATACATGTAGTATATATAATAGACACTTAATATACTACTAATATATGTAGTGATAACTTTATCACTACATATAGTGGTACATATATACATATTGTGGTATATTATGTATACCACAAACTTAAGAATTTAAATTTTCCATGTCTATTGCTAAGACTTGTATATTTACAGTTTAATCATTTTAATTGAGCCTTATGCTGCATGAAGCTAAGTTTTTCAAAAGTTCAATATTCTGTAAATATTTTTATGTTTAAGCTATTACCTTTTTGCACTACAATATCAAGAACATAGAAGTAATTATCTTTCCAAATTTTAGCTTACAGATTTCCATGTTTCAATTATCTATAACTGCTTAAGACTTCCTCCATTTCCACAGCATTAACAAAGGGGAAAGATGCTAGAAAGTCACATGATTTTCAATTGTTAAATCATCACGAGTTTCAAAGTAACTGAGTCACCTCAAATCTACTGGTTACTTGCCAAGGATTCATAAATGGAATTTTAGCAGAAGCAACATACACTAATAAAGTGCAGTCAATGCACATAAATTATATTTCACTTATCCTCCATGCTCTTTCTAGTGCTTCATTGCAAGTTACTACTAAAATTAAAAGATTTAACATAAAGATACCAGAACATTTTTTCCCCTGCCCTCCCCCCCAGACTTAATTCTCTTTTAGGGAAGCTACTGATTCCAGTCTTCTTCCTCCTTTGTTTATGCCAGGTCCATCTCATTACCCTTACTCTGGCTGCAGAATCACTCATCTCCAGAGGGCTGTCCTCAGAACCCAACCCAGTCCCCTCCAGCCTGCCCACACTGGTTTGTGCCTCAGAACTCCAGAAGAGGAGAGATCTGTAAATTCAACTATCCCCACGGAAACGGGGAACTTCAGACTCGCACAAATCCTCTGCAGGCCTTGGGGATTTGTGAAGGGACCCTCCACAAGGATCCCTTGGATGTTTGCTGCTCCTTTCCCACAGCCTACACAAAAGCCTTGTCCTATTCACTCTACTGTCCCACTACAAGCAATTAAACCCGAATTATAACCTAATGAGAAGGACAGTGAAAGGCAGCCAGGTGACTCCCAATATTCTTAGAAAATTCCAGCTGAAATTTCCAGCTGCAGCCACCAGAATGGAGCACACTCCAAGTGCACAGGGTGGCAAAAAAAGCGCTGCTGAAACAAATACTGTACATTCCCCTGGCAAAGCTAGAAGTCCAACTGGGACAAGAGAGACCAACAAGAGAAGCGACAAAATAGAAATCACCAGGTGGATGCGAGCAGGGTATACAGACAACTCTTTGGAGAGCAGGAGGTTTCTGAACTGACATTAACTGAGCTGAAATCAAGTCACATTCACGCTTTTCTATCAGTATTCCCTGTCTCCAGGTGCTGCTCTGCACTGCAACAAGGCTGGGGTCAGCTGTCTGAACATAAATGTCTGGTGCCACTTCCGACACTGGGACACCCAGCCTGGGCTCCATCTGCTCCTTCAGCAGCACAACCTGGAAATCCAAGGTCAGACCTACCAGGTCCCACTATTAAAGATGATGCAAAGTGAAAAACATTTGAAGTATAAAGCCATGTGAACAATTATTTTCCAGCTATTATTTTTATTTCTCTATTTCTATTTGTACTGATTGCACTTAGTTATTATCTCTGCTGTTTTAGTTAAGCAGCAAGCAGATATCAGCAAGTTTTTTTGCCTCTTTTCTCTGTCAAGTCATTCTTTTGCACAGAAATTTGAGTAATGTCCTACTGAAACAAATAAAACCAAGACACTGCTAAGTTATTTATCAGCATTCTGCCAGTGTCTTTTCCATACCATTTACAAAAATACATTTTGCTTACAGCAAAAGGTTGAAGACAGAGGCTTAGGAGATACATGATTTGTACCTTGGCACATAATGACTATTATGTTCCTTACACAAAGCTCATCATTACCTCCTGCTTTTTTCATGACAGGACAACTCTGGCATTGTAATTAGCTTTCTAATAAAGCACTTTTCTCCATCAGAAGTCCAGACATCCACACATTTCTACCTGAGGACTCAATAAAAACCAAAACCAGACAATAAGAAGCTAGCATACTCGAAATATTTGACTATATTTACAACGTGTAAATCTGTTACTTAAAAAACCTGTGAAATTTAACCCTCTCTTCCAACTCCAGAACTTTGTTTCTAAAAATGTAATACTCAAGAAGTGAAAAATACTGTCTAAAATGTTCCATGCGTTTGATTTCCGTGCAATGGTCCCTTTGCAATCTGCAACTGCTTTATGTTTTAACCAAAGATTTAAAACATATATTTTACTGTGTTTATTTCATGAATGATAGCAAAACCTGAAAAATCTAGTGTTTAAAGAAAAATCTTGTGTTTAGTGAGCAAACTATGAGATCATTATTCCAACTTCAGGTCATGAGCAACTTCACTTACTGTATGCTGGGAAGACACCCAGCACATCTCCAAAAACACAGTTATGAAAAAGATAACAGGAATCCACTGCAGTTTGACTTTTTTCCATAACACTATTCAC
This sequence comes from Tichodroma muraria, assembly GCA_013390105.1. NCBI lineage: Eukaryota > Metazoa > Chordata > Aves > Passeriformes > Sittidae > Tichodroma > Tichodroma muraria. Next base: position 112,510 of record WAAG01042582.1, on the reverse strand, counting down.
TTGAAGGGGATGGGGGAAAAAAGCCAACAAAACGCCCAACACATACGCCCAACAATAAAAAAATTCAAGACAAGTAAAAGAGGTGTTAGATAAAAAAACATTATACACGTATGCAGCACATAACCACTGGGTTTTATTTTAAAGATATTCAATAAGAAAACTCAGAATGAGGCTGTTAGTTCATCTTGAAGCAAATAAAACCAATCCATCTGATTTTATGTCACGTTCTGTTTCTGAAATATTAAGTGGCCAAATCTAAACCAAAAATAAAAATAAAATCACACCCAACCAAAACCCCACCCCTTAACAGAAATCCAGCTGTTACAGAACACACCAAAAGCTGCTGAGAAGTGAAGCTGCAGTTGTCTAGTACACCTGGAATTATGATCCATATGAATCCATATGCATTTGAATCCATTATCAAGCTTAACACTAAGTACAGAATGCTCTGTCATTGTCTAATACTAGGACTAGAACTAAATTATAATTTCCCCTTGTTCTAAAAGAACTTTCTTTCCCAAACAGTGTTTTATATTTCACATCCACAAAAATACACATTTTTGACATTTTTCTTTTCTGGTCAGAGATTAAGTAGCAAAGTTAATTACATTTAAACAATTTTCAGTAAATCCAAGTTACCAAACTTTCATTGCCGGTGGCACTGAAAACACTAAAAAGATGCTTTCCACAATGAGTAGACGAGGCAAATTTTCCAGGCCATTGTCATATAAATGATAAAGCTGCCAAGAAAGCACTCAGCACAGACTCTCTGGATCTGGGAACTCTTTTGTACCTCTCTGCATAACTCAGGCACTGCTGAACTCACTGAACACGCTACAATAGGGATTTCCCAGAGCATGCCAGCAAATCCACAAGGGTAATTTAAGGAGCACTGGAAGAACATGTCTTTTAAACTTCTAAATAAAGATATTCAGAAGCTCATGTAATTGCCTAGAATCTCTGGAGTCAGTTCAGACAACAAATTCTGTCAAAGGATTTCCTCTCAGGGAAGGGTCACCTTAAAGACTAACAGGGGAAGACAGCGAGTCCATTAGATCAAGGTACCAAATCCACCAGCTTGACATGTATCTACATGTCCACAAGGAAGGAAAGGTGTCAGAAAATTAATGAGCCATTAACTGGGCCAAGACTAACACCCAAAAAGAGTAAAGGAGTGCAATGGAATTGGATATCAATCTATTGGTGGCAGCCCTGCAATGGCTTGTAACACCAAGTAAAAGAGGATAGATGGAGCAAGGAGAGCACAAGCTCCAGTCACCTGCCCAGTAAGTTGAGAACAGCAAGCCCTGTAGTGCCTGCAAGCCTCAGAGACGAGTTCATCAGGATTCTAACCCACAGAACAACAGGCTGGACACTGCAATGCTCGTTTCTCACGGAAGCATCTCCATTTTTGCTACAGTAAGTACCCATATAAGGGGTAAAGTCACACACAGTGCAGTGGCAACGTTCTTACCCTAAGATTATTGTGCACGACTGCTCTCCTCCCAGCCCCATGAAATACCAAATCCTCTCTGTCACTTCCAAATAACAAGGAAGAGCAATGCAGGCAGCACTTGGAAGAACAAGCCAGGAAAAGTCCTAGCCTACATGACAGGGCATCTCTTTAAAGAGCCACAATAAGACCATAAAGGGACGTTAGAGACAGACATTTAACTGAAACTTAGGGCAATATCCTCCACTGGGAGTATTAGCACTTAATTGGGAACAAACTAAGTGACTGACTTAATTCTGATATATTGCACCATCTGTAGAGTCCAGGTTATAATTGATAGGCCAGCTGGATGTGGAGCAAGGTACAGCATGTGAAATGCTGTACTGAGTTTCTCACTCATTATTACTTTGCTAAACTGTTAAAGTTTAAATTGTCCTTTCCATTAAATGGGCATTGTTTCATACTTATTTCTTGTTAATTAACATGTTATGAAATAGGTCACGGCTTTCAGTACATGACAAGACTATTACTCTGAAAATCTCCTTGTTTTCTCTTTCCACTATAAAATTACCTTAACAATACACATGAAAGAGGTCATGGAGTTGCTCATGACCATGATCCTGTGCAAACACATGAGTAAGTTAAAGGAATTTATCAATTCTTATAAAAGCTCTGACAAACTGTAAAACAAACTGTGATTCACTTTTCAACCTAGGCTACTCTTAATACAGAAGCAGTAAAGTGAAAATCCGTGGGTTTGAGACTATAAAGTCTATAGCACTTTATTGCTGAGGTAATTTGATCTGAGAACCATAAAGTTGGCTTATTCTAAAATATGGGCAACTTTGCAAGCCTCTGAAATGTATTTTATAACACATTACAATAGTTGGTCATGAGTGCCAGGACCTTGGAACAGGCTTCCTCCTATATTTGGTATAACAAAATCCAAAGGGATTAACCTGAAAGTCCCACTGGCAACAGCAGATGTGAAATAAGACACATTTTGAGGATCTTGCTTTCAGTGGTATGAAACTATTCTCACCAAAGACTTCACCTATTTTACCTAACTGTAAGGCAAAGGAAAATAATTTTACTATGACCTTATATAAATCCCTACTGCCTAAATACAAAAAGGAAGTTATTGTAATAAATGGGCTATTGATGGATTCCATGATTTATATCTATTTACGTGAATGTAATAGGGGTGCAGTTAAATAGAGAAACTCTGGAATTCTGACTCACTGACTATGAGCAGAAAAATCATCAATGGTTAATTGCACGGACATGTCTCCTCTGATGGCAATTAGAGTTGGATCTAACAGGTCCATTCCCACTACCATGTTGATTTCAGAATTCTCAGAACTGACAGAGTGTGCCCCAAGCCGTGGCAGCCCCAAATACAGCAATTTCCATCATTGCCTCATACTCCCCTTCAGACACACCGTGTCAGGAGCTGATACTGCCAGACCAAGCAACATGACAGATGTTAATTAAAAGAAATAAATACAGCACAAGTGTTGAAACAACAAAACTCACGATCTGCCATGCGACAAAAAAGCCAACAGCTCACTTTACACGTTGATTTGTGCTCTTCCCTGAGACATAAGGAACTCATCTGCATTCCAAAATGCTATAGATACACTTCATTATGCTATTCCTGTCATGTAACCAAACACATGTGGAAGTTATTTGGGCTCTGAAAGAGTAGAATTACATTTGAGATAGTTTTGTTTTGTTTTCACAGAAAAACAGAAACACATCTAGAGGACAGTAGTTTTCAGAAGAAACTCGGGAGCAAGTTTATCTCATAAATGCCTCTCTGGTGTTTCAAACATTTTCTAGGGGAAACAAAAATAACTTGAAACTTCTTATCACCTGAACCATACTGCAAAAGGTCACTGCAGACAGATCAGTGTCAGAGCAGCAGCCATTATTAAGCTCCAAATGGCCTGGATTCTTCCATTTCTCAGTGGTGAAATTTCGTCCAACATCTATTAAATCTATTACACAAGTCACTGCTTCACGTCCTGCACACACCGGGAAATCACACATCAACACAAGCTCAGAAATACCAGGTCAGTGGGATTTACACTTAAACTTTAAATTTACACTGATTTAACAAACGTTTTCTCGGGTAGCAAGAGAACCCAAGAAAATTACCAGAAACAGTTAATAATCCTTTTTCTTAGCCTGTTACGGGTTCGGTGCAGCTCCCCGCAAGGAAAGGAATCACTGAGCAGGAGCCAGGCTGGGAAGGGGCCACGGTGCTGAATGTTGCACTGTTACATCAGAGAGCACATCCAAACCCAGGCCACGGTACAAGGCTGCAGGAGCACGTGCAGCTCCTGCCTCTGTGACTGACACACTGATCTCTCAATAAGCACCATGAGCAGGATGTCCCATGGCCAACCTTTAGCTGCAAGCAAGGCAACTACCAGCTCAGTAAATATTTAAACACACCTACATAGAAACAGAAAAAAAGAGATCATATTTAGAAATGCAACTTGTGTTATTTCTAATTTTCATCAAGTGTGTTGTCACAATGCAGGGCAGAATCTCTCCAGGCTGCTTGGAATGGAAAGCACACAGCAGCATAAACAGAGATAACCTGAAATTAAAATCATAAACCAATTGTTAAGCACGGATGTGGTTTGAAAGATGAAAGATAACAAAGCATCATATGCAAATCCGGTTCTTACTCTAATGTGATGTAATATATACACACGTTTTAATTGCTTACTTCAGTAAAAGCATAAAGAGGCAAAGAACAAAACCACATCAGACAGAATTTACTCTTGTTCTTACATTTTCAGACTTAATTAGAAATATTTTTGGGCTCTCATATAACATTTGCTGAAAATTTTCAGTAACAAAATACGTTATGATGAATCCTGACAAAGAAGAAAACAAAACTCTTTATGTTTTAAAAATGCATCTGATGTGAATGCAAATATGTGTTTCATTCCAACTAACCTTGCCCTATTACAAAGTAATGATTAGGAAAAATTATGACACAAAGTGGAAGGAGGGGGCTGACTTTAAGCCAAAGGGAACACAGGAATAAATCGAGGAATTTTAAAAGTTGAAGCAACAGCAGGCTGCAATTTGGGTGACCATTAAGGACATTATACTATTCCCTGCAATTTCTGTTAACACTGTTAACAGTAGACTTAAAAGTAGGTGGTTTCATACTAAAAACTGGACAGTACTGAATATCTTTATTTCCACTTAAAGCTGCGTCAGTGGCTCAGTATTGTGTCAGGATTTTCCTTTCCTGTCCCACCAGTTTCAAATATTAGTAATTTGTACTAATTTAATAATTATTTAGTAAATTGATTTATTTTAAATATTACTAGTTTAATTAGTAATATTTAAAAGAAAAATAACTTTACAATCTCTAAAGAGGAAGAAAAAAAGCCCACAAACCTCTTCTCCAAATCCATAAAAATAATCCACATTACAATTACTTACCAGCTTCTTACCACAGTGATTTTGCACATAACTTTAATACTGAAATTAAAGCACATAGACACACTCACACAGACAAAGTTGTTTGACTGGGATATTTAAAGAGAGATCCTAAGGAAAACTTCACTTTTCTGGAAGCATTTGCCTCACTGATTCTGTTTTGTATCTCGGTGCTGGTTTCTATCTGTAGGTATACTAGGACAGGTATTTACAGCAATATGCTGAGGGACATCAGATCAAAGGGACAATGATAAGACTACCCCAGGCTTTGATTCCCCAATGCCCCCAGGAGAACCGAGAGATCTGACTTCAACTCAACTTCTTTTCCACAGAGCAAACACATCCCCAGCAAGCTGAACACAAGTCCCCCGTTCCTGAGACAAAAGAGCTCCGGTAACGCACAGAGCCCAGCGAGCCTGAATCCCTGAGGCAGCACCTCAGTCCGTGCCACAGCTCTGTGCCACAGCCCCACTCCCTCCTCCTGCCTGAAGGAACCTGCAGGATGTCACATCTCTGCAGGTTCCAGTCGCATCTGTTCCCTGCGGCTGGCACAGGAGTACAAACGCAGCCCAGCCCAGCGCTGCATGGGAGCTTCAGCGCTGCCCAGAAAAATCAGGTGCAAGAAACACAGACTGCTAACCCCAGTCCCTGGCCAGTGTGTCCCCAGAGCACTGCAAACAGCCCATTTTTGCTGCACAGCTCTGCACAGAGCCTCTGATTTACAGCCCAAGTCAAGGCAGCAGCCTCAGCTTCCCTACATGCTTTAATAAAAGACCTTCTTAAAAAAAAAAGCAAATAGATCAACATCAAGAAAGCAAGATATGGAAGGTTCATTTTCCAAGTCTGATCAAACTGGGGAACTACTTGTTTGTGTCTGTTCTGGACCAAGGGAGGGATAAATAGGGGATCAAAGAGAAAAGGGACAGAACAGCAAAGGGGAAAAGAAAATGAAAGACAATTTTGGGGGGGAAGGTGAAGAATAGGACAAAACAGTACAGAACAGGCCCATTTGAGTAACATTTTTTATTTTAAGAGCCCCTTGGCTATGCCTTGGCTCAGCTTTATCTGCAGGATATATCATTTCTCACAAATTTTCCTGCAGTAGCCTTTTGATGAGGTGGCACAGTAATAAATGGGGAGATAATTTGATGTGTTGAACTTTTATTGCTAGTGAGGAATAAAAGGATTTTCAGCTCCCTGGCTGAGTCTGCAGTACTGACAGCTGGAGCAGGGAGGGAGAGCTCCCCCGGATTAAACCACAAAAGGAGAATAGGTATGGATTTCTCATAAAAATAACTTCAGTGATAAAACACAGCAGCACTGAGTACCTGTAAGAATTAAACCGTGATTACCAACTGAGTTTATGAAGTTGGCCTGTCATTCTCAAACAAATGAAAGAGCAGGGACACGCGCACACACACGCGTGCTGTACTGGGAATGCACTGGAGCCCTTTGCATCACCGAAGGTGCGAGTGCTCAGCAGGGAGCCCTCGGGGTGCAGCTCCCAGGGAGGAACCAGCAGGGCTGCCCCAAACCTCTGCTCACCGCAGGAACACTGCCCACCCCACTGCGTGTGAAGGCTGCCCCAGCTCACTCACACGGATCGTTTGCACGTGCTTATGAAAACAAGGGAAGAGAACCCAAAGAATAATGGATTTTAGAGGTTCTAGAGGAAGAAAAATGGAAAAGAACCCACACAAGTGTCTGGTCTTACTGTTCTTCGTTACCGAGTGCCCGTGCCTGCGTCCAGCACCGGGGCTGGGGGCTCTGGGCGAGCAGGGGATGCTCCACGCTGGGCACAGCCCGTCCTGGACACCCACCCTGGGCACCCTGAGCCTCAGCCAGGCTGGCAGGGCCGTGGGGGAAGCTCTGTCAGAGAGGGCAAGGCCCAGCAGGAAGAGAGAAAGGGAGAGGAGGGAAGGGGACCTGCAGAGGAGCCCCGGGGCAGAGCCCCACGCCAGGGAACGTCTCCTTAGGGAATTCCAAGTTTCCTTTAACAACAGCTCCTTAGGGAATGCCAAATTTCCTTTAACAACAGCTCACTTCAGAAGTACAGCTGCTCTGCCTGGGCTTCCAGCCTGCTTTACATCCCACCACCTCAAGCACAAGTTCTAATTAATAATGATAAATGATATATGATGCATATAAGGCATCTAAGGATGGCTTATGATTTACATAACATTTACATTCTTCAAATTCACAAAGCTGATCCTCAATACAATACTCTGTGTTAACATATCTGCCTGTGTGGTTACAACATCTACAATCAATTCTGAATGTTGATTTGAATTACTGAAAAGTAATTGAAGAGTAGCTCATTGACACGAGAAGGCAAACAAACTGTTAATGCTAATTCCTCTGTGTGCATCTCACCAAGGATACTGGCATGAGGGAATAAAAACAAAAAAATATATTCCTAACTAATAGAAAATCTGTCAACACAGATACAGTTTAAAACAGTAGTAAAGAATTCTTTTCTATAATGAATAACAAAGATCTTTACATGTTAAGGAAAAACAGTTAAGCCTCAGGAATCTCGCTTTTGCCCCTTTCAAAAGAAGAAGAAAGAAAAAAGTAAATAGGCTGTAATTCACCCTTCACATGTGCTTTAGAAAACATATTTAATGACCTTCCCCCTTCCCCGTAAAATTCAAATTGCCATTTCAAGGCACAAGAAAAACAACTACTTTGAAATACATTGAAGAGCGCTTCAATGCATTAGGGGTTTAAGATACAATAATGCTATAAATCACTATATCATTATTTTTCAAATTTAAAATTGAATTTAGGTTTAATTACTCAATCTCTTGTGCTATGGCCTGAAATTCCGATGCCTCCTCTTTGAGCACTTTTTTCCTCAAAATGCCCCCCGGAGGACAGGCAGGTACAGCCCAGCCCCAGCAGAGAGCGCAATTGCCGTTTCCATGAGCAGGGCTCGCACAACCGCAGGGTCACTCCGAGCTCAGCGCAGGGGATTCGTGCGGAGAAGAAAAAAAAAAAAAAAAATAAAAAAAAAGACAACAAAAAACCCACAAAAAAACCCCAAACAACTGCACTGTTTTATCTAGTTTTTATTCCTGTTTTTAATCGACCAAATAACTTGATAAACACAACCGCTCCAAAGAGTAACTTCATTGCTGTGCGTGAAGTCCAACAGCGCACAAAAAAAACTCACTTGAAGCTCGGCACAGATTCTGAACCTGCCTGCTCGTGTGCCGCACCCTGGGCAGGGCGGGTTCCTGCCCAGATTGCCGGAGCAGTGGGGCTGTGCGACCCCAAAGCGGCGGCTCAGGGCGGGCGGGGGCCCGAGCCGTGCCCCGGCAGGGCAAACACCGTCCCCGGGCACGCCGAGCCGAGCCTGGGCACTGGGAGCAGCGGGAGCCGCCGGCCAGCNGCCGCCGGCCAGCCCGGCTGCTCCCTGCCCCCCAGCCCCTACTGCCCCCCCAAAGCCCGCCGTGACCGCCATCCACACATCCTGAATCCTGACACCCAGACCCCGGTGCCCTCCCAAAGCCCGCCGTGACCTCCATCCACATGTCCTGAATCCTGACACCCAGACCCCAGCGCCCTCCTAAAGCCTGCTGTGACCTCCATCCACACATCCGGAATCCTGACACCCAGACCCCAGCGCCCTCCTAAAGCCTGCTGTGACCTCCATCCACACATCCGGAATCCTGACACCCAGACCCCAGCGCCCTCCTAAAGCCTGCTGTGACCTCCATGCACAAGTGCCCTTCATCCACAGAGCCACACCCTGCAACTCATTTGTTGCTCTGCAATAAATGCATCTCCCTGGGGTGCAGCTCCACCAGCACTGCAAAACCAGGGCTGTGTCTGTGCTGCCTCATGGGCCACTGAGACCTCATCCAGAATTTACAGTTAAAACCTTCTCTAAGTAACATTTTAAGGTACACAGACATAGAGAAAAGCAGGAGGAAATCAAAACAAGTGGTACTTTAGAGACTTATTTTTTCCTGAAGAACAGAGGAGGTGTTACTGGTATTGATGACCTAAAGTGTCTTTTCACTTTCTCTTTGTTTGCTGAAGGATAATTAGGAGGTAAGTCAGCCCTGGGTTGCTTTAACATGAAGACCCCAGGCCAGTCAATAGGTTCAAGATAAAGAAAATCCCAAACACTTAAAAACTCCAGTTGTCATTAGGTGCAAAGTTTTACCTTCAGCCCTGAGCCTGTTAGCCCTCCTTCCCCAACCCTGGGGCTTTTGGTCAGGCGTGATGTGTCCCCTGTTTTAACCTTCAAACCTGCTCCTCCCTGATAGAAATGCACTCTCAGTCAGTGTGTCACCGAGCTGTGACAAGCCCCAGAGGAGCCCCGTGCATCTGGTGACACAGCACAGCTGCACAGGAATCACGTTGGCAACACACTCTGTTCTACAAATCCAGAAAAATTTAACTGATTTCACTGGAAAACGCAAAGGAGGAGGGTGGAGGCAGCCTGCAAAAAGGATCCCACGTGCAGCACAGGATGAAAATTCATCTCCAGAAAGACTCAGAATTCCTCAGCTGGGGAAGCTGCATCTTATCCTCCGATTACAATCTCCTTCTGCCAAGGAGGAGAGAGCTCACACTCCTGTAACATTACATTTCTGATCTGAATCTCATGCTTTCGTAAATTTTAAGTGCTTTGGGTGTTGGGCAATTGAGGAACTGTCGAGTGCATCAGCCACAGGTGACTTTGCTGGATGGATATGGTGCCAGCAAATATCAGAGGGCAGCATTAAGACCTCAAAAGCCAGCAGAGGTCTGAACAAGATGCTAAGATAAAAGAGTGAATGCATAATGAAAAATAATAGTATACTTTACTTCTCAATTTCTTAAAACTGGCATTCCTCCTCTAATTTTCTAAGAAAGGCTCTGTCTTCTTTGAATTGCAGGTTCCAAGCTAGCTGGGTAGAGAACTATCTAGAGAATCTATGTACTGGCTCTGTTTCTAGTAGATACTCTGAAGGAGACGTTTCCTGAGACATATTTTCTCTGGTAAAAATATGTTCTGGTTAGTTATGGATGTTTAAGAGCACGTGGAGTAAACGCTCCTCTGGGAAATTCAGTGGCCACTTAAATATTTCTCTAGGAACCCTTTAATGAAGAAAATTACATAGAGCCACTGGAAAAAAAATTAAAAATTAAAAATCAGCTTTCAGATTATTATTTCTGCTAATCAATTATCAAAACTCTATTAATTTATTCCATTAGCTTTGAGACTATTATACTATATTATAATTCCCTCTTTTAGGACGGCACATGATTTTATTAGTGTATTCTATCAGTTTTGGAGGTTGAAGGCTTCCAGGTGGATTTTTTTCTTCTCTAATAAAGGTTATTACGAATTTAAATAAGATTTGAAAGTGAGAATAATTTAGACAACAAAGTAATGGCTATACATATCTCACAACAGCAGTTCATTAGTGGACTGATATTCAGTCAACTAAATTAAAGCTTCTCACTCGTTTTGCTCAACAGCTTTCCACCCAGCTCCTGAAATCCCAAACAAAAATCTCAGCCCCTGTTCAACTGCAGGATTCACAGGAAGGGTGAAGTACAAAACTCTCTACTACTTTGCCCAGTATCTTGGTGGTTGCAAACAGCAGCTCTAGCCAGAAATAAAACAGAAGAGCAGAAAATCTGCAGATATACCCTACAGTTCTTTAAAAATTCTAATTAATTAGACCAAATATGCCCATTGACTTTAGCACCTGCAGTGGCAGTGCCAGGGCTCTGCAGCACATTGCACAGCAGCAATCACACAGATGATGGACCAGCCTCCCTCCCTCTCAGACGAGCGCTTGTGTCCACCCTGAGGACTGTATTATGCCATGCTCACATTACCAAAGCCAGTGAGCATGCAAAATTGATTATATGCATGCCACAGAAACTTCAAATGCTTAATTTATGCAAGCACACTCTCCCAGATTCATGACAGTGATAAGACGTGAAACTACACTGACACATCTTTAAAGAATTGCTTCTTGCCTCAACTAAATATTTGTTCCTGTTTTATTAATTTTCTAAACTAATACACAATAAAATTATCCAGTGGCCCATTTAACCAATTTACATACTCAAATTGTGGCCAGCAGCCAGTTTGAAGAGAAATGATTCTGCTGAAGAGGTATCTGGGGTCCTTTAGATTCTCTCCACCTGATGACCCTTGGAGTGGTCTAATTAAATAATTTCATGGCATGTGAATCACTGAGCAAGAAAAAAAAAAAAAATCACTAAAAATTGACTACGCTATCAAACTCCATGAAACTGCCTCAATTTATTTTTTAAAAACAGTATTTCAACTCTATGATATCATGTGTCAGAGTTACAGTTAACAGCGCTTGAAAAAGTGAACGGAGTCCCAAGGAACGTCTAACGTGAGATAACCCTCCTGGAAGAAGGAAAAAGCCATTTCACGCCCGGCTCAGTTGCTTGCAGTAAGGTCAGCCCAGCAAGGTTCAGTGCTAATAAATAAATCCGTGCGCCGGGCGAAGGCCGAGCTGGGCTTGAGGCGGCGGCGCAGCTCTGACCTGAGAGAGCCGGCCAAGGAGAACTGTGGCACGCCCGGCAGGGCCGCTGCAC